>ML217298.1:11265-25145 GCA_004785975.1 Popillia japonica
TTGCACATATAGTACGGTATAGTAGGTAGTTTATTCGAGATGTACTAAGAACTAAGCTTTCATAAAGTTTATCAGAATAAAGCAGAATAATCCTCTAGACTTGGTATACGGATGGTTCCAAAAGTGATAAAGGAGCTAAACACTCAGAGTCAATGAGAATTTAACCTAGCCTCTTCCGATGACAGATCAAGAATTTGTTGAAATGTTTTGGAGTGTGGTGAAATTGGTGAGATGTGTTCGAATATTACAGGTTATGATGGAATCTGTTGGAATACTTTGGAAAGTAGTGGAATGCTTTGGAATGGGACTAATTGTGATGGAATGGGTTGAAATGTTACGAAATGTGTCTGATATGGTGAAACGTTTCATATTGGAATATTTAGAAACGTAGCGGAAGTGGTGGAATGTTTTGGAGTTTGGCAAATTGAGGTGGAATGTGTTGGAATATATCGGAATGTGAACAAATTGGTAAAATGTCTGGGATTGTCGGAATATTGCGGAATGTGGCGGATAATGATATAACATGGCGGAAAGTGGTGGAGTGTGTCAAAATTTTGTGGAATGTTGTGAATA
Source organism: Popillia japonica (assembly GCA_004785975.1). Lineage (NCBI taxonomy): Eukaryota > Metazoa > Arthropoda > Insecta > Coleoptera > Scarabaeidae > Popillia > Popillia japonica. Next base: position 11,839 of record ML217298.1, read on the forward strand.
GTGTCGGAAGATCGTGGAAACGGGTCGTATATGTCTGAGGACGCAGAGGAATTGTAAGAAGTTTTGTCAGAAGGTGCTAGGAAGTTTTGCAACGAGATGGAATGCTGTGCAGTGTTATGGAAAGTGCGGAATGTTTTGAAATATACCAGGAAGTGGTCAGATGTTGTGGGATATGTTGCAGAATGTTCCAGAAAGTGTTGGAATGTCCCACACCGAGCGGTTACGATTCGACCAACAGCAAGAGAGATGCAAATATCTCGTAAACTGAAAGAGATGAAGAGCTGTGTTTTTTTTTGCCTGAAAAATTATATCATTGAAACGCTTAAGCGGGAGTTTCACATAGCAGTTGACTGCTGTAGTAGCGACTTTTTGGTGGGTGTGGCTATGCTGTCAAGTGAATATCGATGTATAACACTCTACTTCGATAGCAGTTGAGTGTTATACCAATTGATAGCAGCTAATGCTATCTATAAGTAGAAATATTTCTACCTTTCATATAGCAATAGCGAAACTATCATTAACAAAATGGTGAAATCTGGGAAATGTGTGTGTGAATCGCGTAGCGTTGTCAGATGAAAAAATATTTTTCCGTCGACCGTGTATTTACATCCGTTATTAACGTTCTCAAAATCAGTGAAAATCATACATTAATGACCCTTATTAATACACGATTTTCTGTTAATGAACGATTTTGATGGTTTCCATGGTAACCAAGGAAATCAACAAAATCAAACGTCAAACTAAAACGCTGTTCGCTGTCATGTTTTGTGTTTATAATTGTTAAATTTGGTGGTGAATTTTTCCAATCAATGGAGGTGGATAAAAATTTTACATTAACTCCGCCGGAAGTGGCAGAAAGTGCTAATTCAGCATCATTAAGTTTACTACCGGAAAAAAGCAAAAGTCTGTATGAAAAAACGTATGCCGAATTTATATCTTGGTGCAACGAGAAACAAGTAAAGCAACTGTTTTTCTCCCCTTTAGAAAAATATACGGTCGACGGAAAAGTATTGTAACTAACTCTTACATTAAAATGCGATTAATGATCTCGAACATATCTCGATCATTAATCGCCTTCATTAATGTACTTGTTGGTTAAATAACTATTATTTAATTGCCTTATCTCGACAGAATGAATGTTTATGGAACATACATTTTTTTTACTATCTCAGAGTCTGAAAATGGTTTCTGCTGTTTATTAAGTTTATTAACACGCAACTCTGCTTCTGCAGATTTTGCTTGGTCGCTCATACAGCGAACTAGTAACGCCGTGCTTTTTTTGTAGGAAGCTAAATATGCCTGGAGTTTCTCTTGATGAGCTTCACTGACCAGAGGAAAATTTTTCTGGAACTGCTGATGTGTTGTTTCGTAGTGTCGCTTTCAATTGGCACTCTTAACAAGAGCGACAGTTTTGTTGCATATGAGGCAAACTGGAATAGCCCCAGACCTATCAGGCAGCGTACAACAATATTGTAAAATCCACTCAGTCAACAGAAACTTCCTATTTTCACTATCAACTTTCCGCTTTTTAGGTTCCATATCGATGCAGGAAAAGAAAACAAATTACCATGAGCTCTGTACGAGATCGCAATAACTACTGACGAAGCGCGATAAATTTTGTCTATTTCATTTAATTTGTTTGTTTATTAAGAAAAAAACCCGCCCGGCACAAAGCGACAAAGGAACAAAGCGCGTGCCGACACACCGCAAAAAAGTGACTTCAAAGATTCCCGCCGCCGAGTACAGCTGCACGAAATATAATATGAATATGCCTGCTTAAAAGAGGCTTCAGCGGTTGACATTAAATTCTTATGTGTAATATATACTTTCAAAAAAATTTAGGCGGTCCAGTTTTTGATCTTCCGCTGTCCGTGAAGGTGTTATATGTAGTAGCAGACTGTACAGTGGGGTCTCGTAAAAGGCCACAGAATTACGTCGACACGATCAAATCCTTCTACCCACAGAACAGTTATTACAACACTTATAATTTACAAAAAATTTGGAAACGTTCATGAATTGAGCAAAGATTGGGTGGTTACGACCTGAAAGACCTTCTTTCTGTGGTTTGCAAAAAAAGTTACCTGATACACAAAAACTCATGCAGTAACTATAATAGCCCAAGTACTTTACCGACATGAAGACCTTTCTAAAAACCCTAAGACTCTTCTGAAACGAGGAAAATCTTTGACAAATGCAGCTCTGAAGCCTGTTACAGAGAAAGCAAACCAGTAAACAATCTTCTGATAGCTGCGTTTGGACAAGAGTGGCGTCCTGACGAAACACTTAAGTGGTATTATGAGATTTTGATTCGCGACTTTCAAACGGCTGATGAGTTTGATAGGGAGGAGGCCGAACGGGAAGAAAATTGTAACTGCGTCCAAGAAGAACCGGAATTACAAATTTAACATATGATCTTTTCCTGTTGTGTTTCTCATGCATTTGTATTAGTATCAATACCGTTACTTTTTGGTTCTACAGTATACTTCTTTTTGAAAATGCAACCAGACCCAGTTGCAGTTTCATACTGAAACAAGTCCGAACTAAAACTGCACACAAAATTTGAAAACACTGTTTTTGATTCGCAGAAAAGTGCATCCTATGCAGATATACTATCACACGTTATATATAAACAGTTTTGTGTCGATCAGCGTCCTCGAAATTGAGAATAAGTTTTTATACTCTAGCCATAAAGTTAAAAATTGGACTTGTTGCACTTTGAAAATGAGCTCCTCGGTTATATCTGCTTATAGATCTCCAACTGGTAGTATAAAACACTTTATAGAGAATATGTATTTGATGCTTACAGATATATACAACAAATATAGAAGTTTTAAAATATACTTCTGCGAAGACTTCAATGTCAATTTTCAATGCGATTCTAATGAAACATCATTTTTCCTTAATTTGTTTGTTTTGAGTTTTGTAGATACCCTAATCATTTTATTACAGTTTTTAAAGGTAGAAATTTACTGGTTTCATTTTGTCACAAAAAATTATGGAAAATAGTAGTATTTTAAACGTCACATTCAGTGTTTACTTAAACAAAAAAATACAATTTTCTTAAAAACAGTCAATTTTAGAGAGTACATTATACAGACATAATTTGAAGGGATAAAATAGTTTTGTAAGATGGTATAATTTACTGGGTGTTCCTTTTAAAAAAATGAAGTTTTTGTTAATTGAAATCTCCTGAATTAATGCTTATCTAAAAAACACCCCGAACCCCACACGAAAGTTCTCGGTTCAAACATTTCAGCCATCCTTTACCTTCGCACTTACTAAATAAGTTTACTTGCTTATCACTAATAACGTTTACTAGGCAGCATTTATAGCGCACCAATTTTCGTCAAATCTTAATATTTTTCGCTTCAACTCGCTGCAACTATGGGAAAAGAAAACACAGGGCTAGATGCAGAATTTTACACTGAATTCGATGGTAAACAAATATACAGGCTGTCCTATTAAAAAAAAGCTTACTTTATGTTGTCTCGCTTAGGCTGAACACCCTGTATATCCCAAAATATTTTAGAAATGTGTATCTGCGCAAATATAACAACTTTTATTTAAATTTTCTTTTTATATAATTTATCCTAAGTTATTGCAGTTCCACACACTAACGGGCCAACCTGTATGTGTAATACGATGTGTACTTGTCTCAATTTCTTTTTAACGGTCTTTTATTATTTGTTGACTCAAATGTTTTAAATAATTATTCGATCAAATAAACGATCTATCTATCTATCTATCATCATACTTCAAAGTATTCCAGCACGTTCTATCACATTCCAAACTATGGTACCCCATCCTATTCCGACACATTTTAAAATATTCCCACATACTACCTCCTTCCATAACATTCCAACAAACTCTAACACATTCCACCACTTTTCGTCACATCAAAATACATTCGATCATTATCCGCCACATTTCAAAATATTTAACCACTTTCCAAAACATTCCAACACATTCCACTATTCTGCAAACTCCTCTGTCAAGTAGCAAGCGAGTAATGCTACTCCTTGGAATTGAGGAGATTGTTTGATTCAAGTTTTTCTAAGTAATTCTGCGAGAGTTATTCCGATTGAAAATTTTTCATTTTTTAATTATCATCATGAAGTTGGCGAATAGAAAACATGTTTCCCATAGATACGTTTCTTGCGGCACTTTCTCTCCTATTTTGTGTACTAAACCCAAGAAACATAGCCTTCACTAAACCTATTGCATAAAACTGCCACTATGACATCTAAATCTCGTAAAATAAAACATTCACTTACAAATGCATTTTTTTTTATTTGGGTAAAACTAACAACGAGATACGAAAATAGATCGATACATTGTACAAACGTTCAGTCACCTGATTTCTTTTACTAGACACATATGCTTCTAAAAAAAAAATTTTATTGAAAAACGCATGATCTCAAGAGTGAAACCTTAGGCACTGCTTTTACCGTAGCGGGTATTCGTGCTAACCTTTTTGGTCAACGACACTTTTACTCCTTTTCATTGCAGGCAAACAAAAAGAGACCGTGTATTCTACGGTTACATTCGATATTATTCAAGTGGTAAACATTTGCGAACAGCACAAAAGGGTCTGTCGCTCAAGTTTCCAATTTTATTGAGGTATGTGTTTGCTAGTGCGTGAAGATAGTAGAATAGGAAAGCGTATATTTCAGTCTTTCTGTCGCAATAAATATTTGTAAATGACAGTAGTAGATGTGTAGTAGATTTTGTAGAAGGTTTGATAAATTTTAAAAGATTATAGTTTCAATTACACAATTTCATCATAATTAGCAGTTGATACCTGATATACTCGCATCTAATTTCATGTAATTTGTACGAATTCTATTTAAGCTCTAAGTACCGCAATAATTGTTTATTATCTAAATGCTTCTCTAGGATCCATTTTGATTTTGTAATGAGTTTCCCGGTGTAAACTTTGGTAAACATTTTTTAATTAATTAGTAAAAATTTTACTACCGGAAAACGAAAGAGTTTATCATTACCTTGAGCTCAAAAACAAGCAGCCGCTTATTATGGTAATGCAGACTTCTGAACGCGGAGTAAGGATTTCTCATCAGTTTTCAACGCTATGGTTAATTTATGAAAATCCTTAGATTTATGGTTCCCGATGTAAAACTACTAGAGATTTATCCTTCTCGTTACAAATATGATGGTGGAATGAGGAAATAAAACAAGAAGTAACGTTGCAAAAGCAAAAATGGAAGACATATCTTAGTGAAGAAAACAACGAAAACGACCTCAAATACAAAGAACAGAAATATTGGGAGAAATTTGGAGAAAAAATGGAACGAGGCAGCAAGGATAATCAACAGTTACTTTACAGAATATTAAGGACGCTAAGAAAAGAAACACAAGTATAAAAGCAGTAAATAGAATTGAATTAGAGGAAGAGGTAGCTATAATGAAGAGATGGAAGAAGCATTTGAGGAAGTACTCAATTTAGAGCAAAAAGACGTTCGTTAGAAGAACAAGAAGAGAACGGGGACCCTTTACACAACAAGAAACATGCTACAAAGGACAAAACGTTAAAAAAAAAATTTAATAAGATCAAGGAGAATGGAAAATACCAACAGATTGGGGCTAACAATGAATATGAACGAATTCTAGACAAAAGACGAATAAAAACAATTGACCGACAACTGGAGGAACAACAAAATGATTTCAGAAAAGGAAGAGGGGTTCAATATCACATATTTACAATGCGACAACTCATAGTAAAGACCAAGAATAATTCCGTATATTTAGCTTTCATAGACATTGAAAAAGTCTTCCCGGCAACCATCCCAAGAAAGGAAGTATGCAATGGCCTTAACCATTGAGAACTAGTGAGAAGAAACAGTTAAGATGGTTTGAACCATGGTAGTGCGCATGGAAGAAGGGGATCAGGTGATAAAGGGGGATCAGGTGATAAAAGAGATCGAGAGAAAGATCATGGAAATACTGGGATACTGTCATAGCGGACAATTTACAAAAACGAGGACCCCAATGGAATGACGGAAGGAAGTTTTGTTGCGACACAATCCAGTCGCCATCATCATGCGTTGGAACAGTAGAAACGTGCGTTTGCTGTTGAAGCCTACTTTTCGAGCGGATGCTCTATGATTGCAACCCATAAGCGATTTCGACAAATGCGCCTTTCGGAATCGCTTTAATTTAGTTCCGTTGGCCCCTATTCCGGACCGAAAATCTATTGTTACTTGGGTCACTACGTTCAGACAAACTGCAAGTGCGACTAGACGAAGAACTGGAGGCCTGGGCCCATTAAATCACCTGAAAATATTGAGGTCGGCAAATATACGTCTGCCCTTGGACTCTCCCATCGTTCTGTGAAGGGAATTCTTCATTTTCATCCATATAAGATGGGAATTGTGCAGGAACTTTCTGAACGTGACTTCAATTCTCGGAGAAACGCGTGCCTGACGTCGTCCCTGAGGACGGTATTGTTTCCTTTTAGTGATGAAACCCATTTTCGTTTGTGCGGATCCGTCAAAAAACAAAACATTCGCTACTGGGCTGACACCAATCTTCGAGAATTCCACCAAAGGCCTCTGTATTCATCTAAAGTCACACTGTGGGACATATTGTGCAGGAACTTTCTGAACGTGACTTCAATTCTCGGAAAAACGCGTGTGGACGTCGTCCCTGAGGACGGTCTTTTTCTCTTTTAATGATGAAACCCATTTTCGTCTGTGCGGATCCGTCAACAAACAAAACATGCGCTACTGGGCTGACCGCATTCACCTAAAGTCACAGTGTGGTGTGTAATTCCTTCAAATGGGATTATTGGTCGCTGATTCTTTGAGGAAAATTAAGTTATAGTGACAGCGAATTCGGACCAACAAGACGGTGCAACAGCACACACTTCAAGAGCATCTATGGCTGTTTTGAGGGAACACATCCCAGAACGTCTCATCTTAATTAGGAGCGATTTGGAGTGACCGACCCGCTCTCCCGATTTGGCCTCTTGTGGTTTTTTTCTATGGCTTTTTTTGAAAGCCCGCATTTATGTGAAGCGTCGAAGGATCCTACAAGATTTGAAGTGTAGGGAGAATAGGATACGTCACCTGCCTCGTTTAATCTTCAAAACTATGTGTATGTCCGCCAGGACGTATCGTATTTATGGGCGTATATTCAACACTTAGGTACATACTAAAACTGCTGCAAACCAACTTTTCGTGACGAATATTCGCCTTCGAATCAGAAAGACTATCATGAATACCAATAATAAAGTTCCGCCGCGGAAAAACACTATAACTACATCCAATTTCCGCATAAACTTAAGTTAAATATAGAACTTTCCGTAGCTAAAGCTGCTTATACAACTCTTACATTATCCTATTTCCTTGAGCGCAATGTGCATATTCTATGAAGACAAACGATGGCGTAGAAATAGAAGCCGGAGTTGGAAATGGTCAGGCGAACATGCGGTTAGAAATATCTAAGCGTTTCCATTGGGGGTGAATCGATTTTAATGCGAAAGTTAAGTTAGAAAAGTTTGCGGTGTCCTAGAATATATAAAACCATAGCTGATGCGAAGCAACAGAAAGCGTCGCCCGCCGCCTTAATTTGAATGTATCCGGTTATTCGCTCGCTGAAAGCACGGAGATGCATAGAAATGTAAATTTTTGCGGAAATTCCGGGTAGAAATTGGTGATTTTCGGATAAAAATAAGAGAGGTGTTTGGAAATGTTTTCGTAATTAAAACACCCTAGAGTGAAACGTACACAAGTGTTTTTTCTCTCTCTCTTTTGTGATGGTATAAAATGTGCTGCAAATGGCCAAAATATTAAATTGTGCTGTTCGGTAGATAATTATTTAATTTTGCGATATTTGCACCTAACGGAACCAACTAATTTATCGTTTTTAGATGATAAAAGGCCTAAAAGTTTCGCTTACACGAATATCATTCGCCTCGGGTTTGCTGAATTGTGTTTGAATTGGAGGATATTAAGCTTAATGTACAAATAAATTTAATGCTAACAACCACTCTCGTTTGGTCGATACTATTTATAATTATGTTAATTGGATCAGGGCTTCGGGGTTTTGGCCGCGCCATAGTAGCATTTAGTTTTCAATTCAAACAACTCGTCTATGACTAATCAGCATGGTTTCGTCAAATGCACAAACGAACACTGGCTTTACACCTAAGTTAGTATCCTTTTTCAAAACCTACTAAGTAAATGGGCAGCATAAGGGGCAGTATAAATCCCCTGGGCCTGATGACATCTTTGCTGCCTTATTACAAGCAAGCTGAAGAGACAGTAGCACCAGTGCTCTGCAGAATTTAGAGAGCCAGCCTGGCACTGGGTCACACACCATCAGTTTGGAATAGGGCTAAAATTGTGTTTATCCCTAAACCTGGGCGTTGTTCATACGCTGAGGCCAAGGCATATAGACCAATAACCCTGTCGTCGTTTATTTTAAAAACTATGGAAAAACTGCTTGAAAAGTATCTTAGGAAATCCTTCTTGATAGAGAGGCCTCTACACCCTAAGCAGCATGCATATCAAGTAGGCAGATCTTGTGAAAGTGTCCTGCACCAGCTTGTGTCGCGGGTCGGGGCCACTGCTGCGTTAGCAGCATTTCTTGACATAGAAGGTGCTTTCGATAACACCTCATTTAAATCTCTTATACGAGCTGTTAAAAGTCGTGGAGTAGAAAACACTATATGCGAGTGGGTAGAAAATATGCTTCATGGTAGACAGGTAGAAGCAGAACTGGCAGGAGATAAGATGCAGGTGTCGATTTCCAGAAGGTGCCCCCAGTAAGGTGTATTATCCCCTCTGTTGTGGGACATCCTAATTGACGAGCTGCTCGTCTTGCTAAACGATGCACAGGGATATGCTGATGACATCGTTATACTCATCATAGGTAAGAGCACCAGCATAATCTCTGAACTGATGCAAAGAGCACTAAAAATGGTAGAGGGGTGGTGCAAGTAGGAGAACCGTGGAGTAAACCCTGCAAAAACTGCACTTGTGTCCCTTTACAAGAAGAAGGAGACTGGATGGCCTACGAGCACCGTCTCTCTATAATGGAGTTATACAGTTCAGTCAGGAGGCTAAGTTCCTGGGAGTGGCCTTGGACTCTAAACTGAACTGGAACTCACATCTGAAGAAAATGACAGACAAATGTAAGAGGGTGCTACTAACAACCCGTAGAGCAGTTGGGAAAACATCAGGACTCAAACCGCATATGACCTACTGGGTGTATACTACGGTAGTAAGACCCATGATAACTTATGGCTGCCTGGTTTGGTGGCTAAAGGTTGCGTGGGGGCGTGCGAGGGTTGATCTGTCAAGGGTTCAGCGTCTGGCATGCCTTTGCGTAACTGGACCTATCAACCACCCCAACAACTGCAATGGAGACCATGTTAAACATACCTCCCCTTGATATATTTATCATGGGAGAGGCTAGAATAGGAGCAGACAGACTGAAAAATACTAATAACTGGAAAACCCACGATGTGTCGGGGCACACCAGTATAGAAACAGTAGTCAAAAATCCAATCTTCGATATGGGCAGTGATATAGCAATCACCAGAATCTCCTACGATAAACCCTTCAAAGCCTTTTTGAATTGGGATGAGTGGAGAATTGGTGAAGGGAGATAACTGAGAACCCAGAACTGGTTTACAGATGGGTCAAAAGCAGGGACTAATTCTGGCGTTGGTGTTTATGAGGAAAACGAGGGTTACAAACTGTGTGAACCACTTGGAAGATACACCACGGTATTCCAAACAGAAATATATGCTATACAAACCTATGCGTTGGAGAGTTTGCGTCGCCAACCGCGAGGAGAAACGATTTGCATTCTCTGACAGTCAGGCAGCCTTAAAGGCACTAGCATCTAATCATGTAGCCTACACACTAGTATGGGAATGTCTGCAAAACCTGTTCTGACTAAACACAACAACGTCAACTTGGTGTGGGTACCAGGGCACCGGGGTATAGCAGGCAATGAAACTGCAGACCAGCTAGCGAAGCAAGGTTCCCAAATCATATTTACTGGACCGGAGCCAGGTCTAGGTATTACAAAAAGTGCAGTGTGTGGTGCAATCAATGCGCGGATTGTGAAACAACACTAATCAAACGGGAACCATGTACCTCGACAAAGACACAGCAAGCGGATGATGGAACGACCGTCAAAACGACTAACTGCTGACCTACTTGCACTAAAAAGGATTCAGCTCTACTAACAGGACACGGCTGTCTAGGAGGTTATCTGCATAAGATGGAGATTTACAAAGATGAACCCTTGTGTAGACTCTGCAATGAGGAGGAAGAAACAGCCTCCCACATTCTCTTCAAATGCGCATTGATGACAACCCCATCAATGTGATGCTATTATATTCCACTAGTACTTCAAATTTTGCTGTGCTACTTGGGATAATCGAATTTGACAACCTACAGTGTCCTAAGGGAGGAAGCTTAGCTATTTAATAACAATTTAGTAGATCCTTTATAAAACGAGCAACAATGTCTTGTGTGCAAGTTTTGTTGGGGACTATTTTGGCCCGCTACTATGCTAATGGCCTTGCCGTCTGTTCCTCTGTTTCTCCAGCTTTCAATACCTGTGGCCATCCACAAACTGGAAATAACGTTCACCCACATCTGGGTATGCTAAGTACCTAAGTAGGATGCAGATCACATTTCTCTTACTGGCTCTTAACGTGGGTATGTTAGGTATGAATCAGGCTAGCTCGGTCAATGTGATGTGCGTTTTTGGTCTCTGAAGCATCCTTTCTTGAGTAACTCTCATCCTTATTTTTTCCCATCAATTCCAAGTTTGCATTCTATTTTCTCTTCGGGGACAAACCTATAGCAAAAGGGAAAAAATTGCCAAAGATTTTAGGGAAAGGTACATATGTAGGTACAAATTTTGAATTAAAAAAATTCATATTGGTCGCCTTAACTTTTTCTTTTCGAAAATCAAAATTTAGAAATTAGTTTGACTACTGCTTTAAACTATTAACTTTTGTTAGTCAACCTCCCTCACTGCAACTATTCCACGAGCTAGACGCAGCAGAAGACTGAAACAATGTTTAGGAGAATTCAAGCGACAATTTCCCAAACTTCAGTTAGAAAAAAAGAAAAGAGGAAGCTGCTTCCTTCTATTGTTTCTACAATGAATTTATAAAAAATCTCTAACTAGTTTTGAAATTTGGACAAAGCGGAAGTAACTGGACGTAGGGCAGCAAATGTTTGTGTTAGTTCAAGAACAGCAGCCTACCTATGGTTTTAGATTCTGATAGCAGACATTTTGTTAGAGTTAGTTGTTTTCTTTATGTTAGACAGAGAAGATTAATTACTAGTACTAATTTGAACTTCTTTATCTATACATTTCATTCATTTCTTCCAGACAGCTTTTCGCATCTCTTTGAGGACTTAGCCTGACGTCCTGCTGCAAGTATCAACCTCATGGACTTGTTAAAAACCACAAGTTTCATAACCATCATCATCCACTAGCCAAATTACACTAAGTCGTCCGCAAAACTGATTCCTGAGGTAGTTCCAGTTCAGGCCCAGTCCCATCTAACTCAACTCTTCTAATGCTAAGGTAGCTTGGAACAAAACTCACAATTGACTTTAATTCTGATGAATTACTCGGCCTAGAGCATGACGAGATTGATTTGATACCTTTGACCCAAATATGTTTCTACATATAAACACCAGAGAAATTTAAACTTACACCTCTGCGTCCTGTTTATAAATAATAAAACCAAATTCTTGATTTATTAACCTTACACCAATATTATTGTAATGCAAATAATAAAAGCCACCGGGCGGCTCTGACATAAATATATATGTACTACATCCTAAAAATAAATCAATTTATGCCGAAAAATTCTCCACAAACATTTGTATTTCACACGTTTGACTAAAGAACAGGAAATTGCTTTGAAGCTTCATTCGGTTTCGTGAGTGTTAGACGAAGTTAGCAGCTGCGAAAAAAGGGATTTGAGAAGAAAATGCTGAGCATTGATTTATTTCGGTTGCTCGAGATATGGAATGGAAAACACATCCCCTAATTTAAAAACCTTGCCAGCCTTAGATTTGGCACCGTAAGAAGGCTCATTCAATAATATCTTATCGGAACTGTGTATATATAGTTGTTATGGTAATTTCATTCAAGACAGGCGGTGGAATCGTACGTTTTTATTAGATTAAGAAAGTATAAGATCGTATTCTTCAATAACACTTCAATTAGAGTTACCCCAGCATGTATACATTAGATAAATAAATTCCGCTAAAACTTTTAAATGTAATGTGTACGAATAATCCAATTTTCATTGTATCTAAAACGTTATACCGTCTTAAAACTGCTTAAAGTAATACAACTTCTTAAGCGAATTAAGTTTTAAAAGTGCGGTGTGAGCTGGTACTCTACATCGATAAAACTTCTAAATTAACTGTTTTCAACAAGTTCGCTTGAGCTAGTTTTCAACACCGTATTGCTGCAGTGCTTTAATAGACGAAAGCAAGGTATATCTAATCTCTTTTACTAACATTAAAAGAGTTGATCCTTAATAGAACGCTTCAATGTATATATTTGAAGGAAGTGGAACTCGTATAGCCTGCAACATTGTGATTCCACTCACTGTTTCTCTTAATTATCGATCCTAAAATGCGCTTTCCTTATAATACATAAACGGTTTCCAATCAATTGAAAAGGAATACATCACGAATGAGATGACGGCGGCGCGTCGGTTGAAACATTCATTTCATGTGGATGCATATTTTAAGGAAACGATTTGCGAGTAAATCAAATAACAGGAAGCCGCCTGGTACGAAAGCATAACATACAGGATACTCAATTTATAAAATAAATTCCAATTTACCAATACGGAGGAGCCGTCGCCGAAAGACAAAATGCATGCATACCGACTACTGCATGGCGAAAGCCGCGGGTGCCGCTTTGTCAAAATAAGTAAAAATCGTTTACGAATTCCGTGAAGCTATTTGTTTCGGTTGTGCAGTTCACATCGCTTGCCACCGTGATAGGACAAGCTTAATGTAACCGAAATGAGGAATGTGGAAATAAGCATAGCTGACGTAGGAAGCACGAGGATATTGCAAATACTCTTAAAAAGTTCATTATGAACTATTCCTTCTGGACTTTTAAGATCAGATCGGTGCAAAAAATGTTGCCTAGATTGAACATCACACAATCAAAGAGCGTCGTAATACTGTTGTGCTGATATATCCCAAGACGAAAGCATTAGCTAGAACTGGGCAAAAAGGAGGAAACCCATGACAGCTTCAAAGTTTCTTGTTCCACCCCCC
>SMLS01059360.1:0-20246 GCA_004785975.1 Popillia japonica
CCCAGTCTGTGGTGGCACGTGCTATGTGAAGCCACGCATAAGTATTCAAATCAAACGAACTAAGAATTTTACGTGCGCCCTCTTGCGAGAAACATATCATTTGGTATAACTTGTCCGCCATGACAGTTTCATTTCGGGCTATTTCAGATTTCACCCCGTGACTGCAAATATCCAAATATTCATACGTATTCTCTGCAACATGTATCGGCGCCGGCGCGGCTTATGGACTTAACTAAGACATACCGTTCAACTATCGATATAATATTTTGACGGCACTTGCGATGCAAAGATCTGTATACCATCAGAAGAATCAAATACGTTTCTACATTTACATACGTATTTAGACGTACATGTAAAAATTTATGGTGAAAATATACTACTAAAATTTTAATTGTGAATATGTAAATAAAAATTTCTGTAAGAATATTATTTTGAAATATTACCATACTGTTAAATGAGCATATCTAGAAGAGGTCACGCTGGTTTTGATATTGAATGAAAGCACTCTACTTATGTTGCATAGCAAGTCTTAGTTGAATGCCAAGATTATTATGTTAGATAAATAAAATAGTTACCACCACAGAGACGTAAAACAAGCTTATTATTCGTAAGGTTAGATTGACAAAATAACAATTTATAAACCTGCTAAATCAGATAGTCCTATTCTTGTACCCACCTAGTAAAAATAGAATTGAATATTTTACCAAAACAATAACATTGAAGGTTTACATTTTATTGTCATCATTTGTCTCCAACAAAATATTTTTTTTCCAAATTTAGTTTAAAAAAAAACTTCGAAGGTTGGCTGTTTGTAAAGATTTATTTTTTCATTGCCGCTGCTTTGAGAGAAGATCTCAGAATTTGAAGCCAAATAATATCATTAAAGATGGACTTTGTTAAAGAGCATGGCGGTCATTTTGGCTATTTGTGACACCAAGAAATGTAAGTAATTCGTTCGTAGTGATCGACATACCGATTCGTAAATGTTTGAAGCTGGCAGCTACTGTCAACGCTCGTCAGTCATTACCGAATCTAATACACCTTCCATTGCAGTATGTTCTTGACCTAGTGATGCACTTAAACCATCGGAAACCACATCGAAAACCTTCTCTGGAGTCGAAACAGTAAAAATATAAATGAGCCGATTCCAATAACTACGTGTCTCTTCCATACTACTCTCTCGTCATCCATAGGTATACATAAATGCGTTTGTCTGCCTAGCTTTTGCTTGATAACTGCTTTAGTCCACATTGATTTTGAAATATTCCGAAAATCCTTAACATATACCATTTCACCTACACTAAAGTTAACGTCTCGCTTTCCTCCATGATGTTGTATTTGCCTTTCTCTAATCTTCTCAGCTTCTCGTTGACTTAGAAAATCTAAGCGTGTTTTAACTTTTCTAGAAAACATTAATTTCAAGGGCGTTTCACCAGTAACACAGTGCGGAGTGTTCCTGTATGAGAAAATATATTTGCTGATTAAAGTAGACATATCTTCTGTCTTAATTTTCTTCTCTCTCAACATTTTGTTCAAAGCCAACTTAAAAGATTTAACACCGTTTTCCGCTGCACCATTAGTTGAAGGATGATATGGAGCAGACGTAACATGTTTAATTTCATTCTTCTTACAAAATTCCTCAAATTCTGCTGAAATAAACTGACTTCCATTATCTGTATTTAGAGTGTTAGGAAGACCATATCTCGCAAAACAATCTGGTAATTTGTTTATGGTCGTTGAGGAATCTATTTTCAACATCTCATAACTTTCTGGCCACTTCGAAAAGGCATCTACTACGATTAAGTATACCTTTCCATGAAACGGACCTAAAAAATCTAAATGAATTCTATCAAAATCATGTTTACTATCTTCAAATTTAATCAATAAGGATTGCGGAGGTGCCATCGAATTTTGCATACACCCATCACAATTTTTTGCGAATTTCTCGATGTCACTATCTAACCCTGGCTACCAAAAGTATTGACGTGCTAAAGATTTCATACGCACCATTCCATTATGCGCACCATGAACCTCTTCCAATAATTGCTTCCGAAATTTTTGTGGTATTATAACACGGTAACCCCACATCAACAATCCATCATCTGTACTTAACTCCAACGATCTTCGTGAAAAAGGCTTAAATTCGTCAGGTACTACTTTAGACCAACCATCTCTTGTATACCTGTATGACGAACTAAGTGATATTGGAGATGTTAATAATTACAGGCCGGTTTCTTTGCTACCAGTCTTTTCAAAATTATTTGAAAAAGTTCTAAATAATCGGGTAGTAAAATATTTGCTAAAACATGATTTAATTCCAATAAATCAACATGGTTTTGTTCCGGGCAGAAGTACGGAAACAGCCCTGTATAATTTTGTTAAAGAGGTTTTAAAGTATTTGGATAATAAAGAGAAAGTTGTAGGTATATTTCATGATATGACGAAAGCGTTTGACATGATCAGTCATAAGATATTGCTAAAAAAGTTAGAATTTATTGGAATACGTGGTATTGCCTTAGAGTTATTTAGTTGTTACCTTACAGGCCGCAGACAATATGTGAGTATCTCGGGTATAAGAGACGGTATTAAAATGGAAATAGCTTCATCTATTAAAGCGAACTGTAGAGGAGTCGCGCAGGGATCCGTGATGGACCCGATATTGTTCCTGATATACGTCATGGATCTGCCTAGCTCTATAGGAGACTGTCGCATTTATCAGTTTGCAGATGATACATCCTGTATTTTGAACGGTAATGCCCTAAGTACATTAAGTACTAACGGTAATCGAATCAGTAGCAACGCTTGGTGCCAAGCAAATTCACTAGTACTAAACACCAGCAAAACTGCATTGCTACCTTTTAAAATTGATCTACCAGATGACTTTCATATAAGCATTGATAATGATCCCATTGAGATCGTACACATTATATTTTTGGGTATGGTAATTGACAGTTGTCTTACATGCTCGTGTCACATTGATGCTGTAATAGCTAAACTTAATTCCGCGTATTACACTATTTATTATCTAAGAAACTATGTGAGCATTGAAGTACTTAAAATTATCTACTATGCGTACGTTAACAGGAGATTGAGGTATGGGTTGATACTATGGGGTTCTTCTACTAGAGCGCAGAGATTATTTATTGCTCAGAAGCGTATAGTACGATGCATAATGAACGTTCCATCTAGAACTCCATGCCGCCCTCTGTTTAGGCAATTAGGTTTTCTACCGTTACCATCCCTATATTTGTATGAATTGGGACTCCTGGCTTTTAAAAATAACCATACGTTTGTTAGAAATTCAGATAATTTTAACCGAATGACAACTAGGAATGCGGACGGAATAAGTGTTCCCATTCATCGAACAACTCTTTTTGAGAAAGGGCCAGAGTTTATGGCGATCAAAGTTTATAATAAGCTTCCAAAAAATATCAAATCTATAGGACAGTTGGGATTATTCAGGAGCTCACTAAAACGCTACTTAGCCGAATTAAGCTTTTATTCTGTAGCGGAATTTTTAAATATGTAATGTATTATAAGTCTAATGCACGTTTGATGATATGTATTATTTATGTAAGAATATGTATGCATATAATTGAGACTGCTTATACCACTTGATTTGGTCAACAGCAATAAATTATTATTATCATTATTAAGAATGACTTCGGCGCGGATCTCCTTCTTAATATCTTAATAATAATCGCCTTTTTATTTCAGTATCGGTACATTTAATAGGCAAACGTGACAGCCCGTCAGCACCTACATTCTCTCTACCTTTTACATACTTAAAAATATAACTGAAGCCACTTAAAAACAATGCCCAACGTTGTAACCTTCCTGCTGCCATCTGCGGAATTCCTCTAGTTTCGCCAAACAGCGCCTGTAGGGGTTTGTGATCTGAGCATAATATAAACTTGTTCCCCATCAAGTATTGATGAAATTTATGTGTTCCCCAGTAAATAGCAAGAGCTTCCTTGTGTATCACTGAATATCTCTGTTCTGAGGCATTCAATACACGAGAGGCAAAACTAATGGGCATCTCCGTACCGTCGGCATACACATGAGTTAAAACTGCTCCTATTCCACTTTTAGATGCATCACAATTTAATTTAATAGGAACATTGGGGTTGAAATTCTCCAAACTTTGATCAGAACAAATAGCTTCTTTAGACAGTATAAAAGCCTTTTCACGTCAATTCAGATAAATATTGATCCAGTTGAGTCACACTCTGATGACAGCATTGTACTGTCAACAATACTCGAAACATCCAGACCTCAACGTCAACGGAAAAAACCGAAGCACCTACATTTGTAGATGATTTTGTTCTCTAAGAAAAGGAGGTGTTAGGAAACCATGACCGCCATGACTATGATTACTGTTCTGTCAGTTAGAAAAAAAATGTTATTATTTATATATTTTTGAATTTTCATTAAAGTAGAATACATCATTACATTATAAGAATCTTGTGCCTCTATTAGCATCCAGCAGAGTTATGCTTTGAGATTGTGCCCAAGCTTGAGTACGCCAGCACAACCTTATGTATGAAGTAGGTATAGGTTAGATTCATATGTATGGGTCTGTTCCCTACCTGAACCTATTTCATGTAGGCTATTATTTTTACTTATCAACACCATTACTTCTACTGGAACTGTAGCTATTTATTAAGTTAGTGAATTAACTCGATGTCCACGTCTGCAATGACCTCCCACCTTTTTTGTTTAGAAAAATATAGAGGTACATATCTGAGAGTAAATTCTCATACGTATTAATTATTTCCCATCCACAATATCTGAAAGAAAGATGTTACTAATGTTTAAATTCTATTTACACAGACATGCATAGGGATACAACAAATGTGAACGTATATTTCTATTTAATGATAATTAAACTTTGAATATACTAATACAACATCTACAACACCACAAATTCCGAGAATAATTAAAACGTAGTAGCTATCCGAAGAAAAGGTAAACCTAGAGAATAAAAACGACTGGCACATCACAAGAGAAGTGAATACGGTAGCCCGAACAATATGAAAGGCAATTCTCTCCTGGCACTAACAGCGTCTTTAAATCATAATGAATGTGTTACAATTAGAAATCACGGGAAGTTTGATACGAATGGAGTCCCTGGCGCATAATCGAGCACCATTCGTAATCTGTCAGATATTGAAAGGAGAGTGCCCATTACTGGTGCTTAATAAAAGAGCGGAGCCCACACACGATTACCAACATGGCGCGGTCATTAGCGACCGCCTGTATATATCACTGATATACGCGGAGTTCTCTTGTGTTAACAAAAAAATAAATAACAATAAAACCGAGCTGATGTGATAAATTTCGAAGCCGATCAGTGGAAACATTTAATTCTGATTCGATTTTAATTTTCTATGAATGAAAAAATTGTCTGTTATCAGCGTCCTGTAATAGGAGATCCAATAAAACCATAAATTCGACTTCTTACAAAACACTCTTATTAGGTGTTTAAATGTAATCTAGGGTAATTTTGGTATTAATCCGACAAAAATCAGATCGACGTATAATATAAGTCGATAAGGATAAACACCGGCGTTAGTGGAAATTAGGTTCTGAGTTGATGCTAACATTAAAAGGCTTTGCATTAATCGCACATACAAGTTCGCCGGATATATTTGGGATTTGTATATGAGTTTATTCGGTGATTTTTTAATAAACACAATATTCTGATTAAATCAGTGTATTTATATTGAACTGTCAGAGAACGTTATCGCCGTTAAGTATATGGAGATAACGCTGCCAGGCTGCCAGGTTGTTTTGCGATAACGAAAATAAATAATGGGGTAAGGAGAGATAACGTTTTTCATACGCATCGGCCAAAAACACGATTTTCGATCGTGTAACCAGATCATCAGTAGAGTCGTACATTATGTGGAATTTAATTGTAATTACTATTGTCGTTGGCCTATTTTTAAATTTGATCGAACTGTTTAATTAAACAAATATATCAGATAAAAAGGTACATACATGCTAATGGCAGCAGATTACGTGTGTCCCGTTTCTTTCCATATCCAGCATGTTTTTTCTATTTTTAGGACAGAGTTGCTTACTCATCCATCATCAAAGTTTTATTAATTACTAACAGGTTTCTGAAATACCCACCTAATTTAGAACTACTTTCCGGTATTTGCCTCAATTGTTAGTATTTGACAGAACTAAGATTAAAGGAATCAGAATTAGGAAATTGTTTACTGCAATTATGTAATTGGGCAAGAAAATATTGCTTAACGTCAGATTAAGTGTGAAGATACAATGATAAACGTTTGATTTGTTTTTACTCGATTAGTGTTGTTTCTAATTTCTACATTTTAACGAAAAACAATTCTTAATAAAAAAAATGAGTTGGTAAGATAGGATAGAACAATCAATCAATTTATTTTAAGAACAACTTTAGTCGCAAACATAGTGGAGAGCTTTATATATGGAATGAAAATATCTAATAAAACTTACTTTTAATAATCTGAATCTAGTGGTTCAGAAGTATCACCAAACCTTAACAGTCTATCTTCGTAATAAAGCAGCTGCAGCGGCTTCCTAAACTGTAGCATTTGACAAAACTAGCACTGCAGCTCTAGTTGTATAAATTCAATTTTTAAGAGTGTTCTTATGGTTTTGTTACAGTATTTTCTTTTCATAAATAATGCCACCTTGTAAATTACATATTAAGTAAATGGTAGCTCTACCGATGTAGCAAAAGATGTCACTAGCACAATTACAAGACTCTCGAAATGTACTTGCAGATTGTCCTGTGCATAACCAATCGCTCTTGTCGTTGTGATTATGTATAGAGATGATATTACACCTATTCAATCTAGAAAATTAAGTCCTCTTATGAAAATAGTACAACATTAAATCGTCGTAACAATGTAATATAAGGCTAATTAATTTTCGATCCTCAGCATTGCGATAGACGATAGGTTTAAGTTTGGCAAAGTTGCTAAATGTTATGGTTTAATGGAATGGTGTCTAACCAATTTTGTATGCTTTGCAATTTCGAGTTTTTATGAATATAGCGTACATTCTGTAATAACAAGCAAAATACACGGTTTTCTTTTCTTTCTATTATCTGATATCTTTTCACCATATTCTTCTAATTTGTGCTTGACTTGACGAGTAGATTGATAGATGATGTAAGATTAAATATGACATTATCTAATAACCCTAAAACAAGCTTTTCTCTAAATTCTGATATCTGTATTTTGCGGTTATTAGATATTTGGTAACGAACAAGTGCACTTACTACCAAATATGTATATACTCGAAAGCAACTTTGTGATACCATCGTATAATTCTCTTCAAAACAGAAAAATATGATGATAACTGGTCTGACAGATCAATTCCAGATTTGAATTTATTATAAAAAACTATTGCTTCTGGTTTATAAATTATTTCTCCTTTCCGATTTTTTTTGTTTGTATTTTTTGTATTCAGGGTATGACGAGTGGTGATGAAACGGACTGCCCTCTTGTCTTTCCAGTTTTCTACTACCATTCCTTCACATTCCTTTCCTTTTATTTCGCCCCTTTTCATTCCTTTTTCCTTCAGTATTTCCTTTGGAGCGGATTTAACAAATTTTCGCAACGTGCCTACTACATGCGTTCTTCTGGTTAGAAGAATTTTTGTTAATTCGGTATTATTGTAGTAATTATCAGCCACTCAGGTACGTCCTGCATCTAAATAGTCGTGCATAAGATTTAATGTTTCCCTTATATACTTCCGTATTATACGTGTATCCTGAATCGTCCCAAATTTTAAAAATCTTTACACCGTATTTAGAAGCTTTGCCAGGAATATACTGTTTAGACACAAGCCTTCCCCGAAATGCCACCATAGATTCATCTATTTTCTATTACCACTACTTCTGAAGGAGTCTTCAGTTCTTTGTAGCGAATATTAAGGGCGTCGATCAATTGCTTTATTTTATACAACCTATCTCGATGATCTATTGAATTATCGGCAAAATCGTAATAAAGATTGAAATCTATTTCTAGGCATTATGTGTCGTACGAAGCAATGTCTGTACAGAGACTTTGTCGACCAATAGTCGGATATCTTTGGGTATTTAACTAAACCCATGTACACCCACGGACTTTAGTTATGTCCGGTATCTAGCGGTACAGCCTGCGCTCCTGTCACCATGTTCGTTTTAACTTAAAGGGAACAGTGACAGGAGCGCAGGCTGTACCGCTAGATACTGGACATAACCAAAGTCCGTGATGGTACATAACAATGGCACCATTATCAGAAATTTCATGGCGATTGTCTTGATTATATTCTTCTTCGCCTAACAAATATCCACTACTTATAAAACACTTAAAATACTATTGAATATTTACCGTCAGAATCCAATTCGTTGTACTACTTTAAAAGCTGTTCTTCTTCTTTGCGATCCATTATCTACTTATCACTACCAATAGTTTTGTGATCAATAACATAGGTTATGTGGAACTGTGAGAAATTGTGTTAAATTGAAAAGCTTTTAGTTACACTAGGAACCGTATGTGTCACCGGTGACCAATCGATAATGTCCTGTAATATCTACGGATTATTGTTGGATTTAAAGTCACGTTGGATTGTGTTTTTTACGCCATCTTTTATCTAACTTTGAACATGTACCACAAAATCGGACATTGGTACATAAAAGTAGGATCGCTGGAAAGTGACTGGTCCATGGGTACCTACATATTCTTCATGTATCACCATATGTATCACACATGTGATGCATATGGTAACCAATCCCATATTTTGCTTTGTGCTCTGTGTTGTCTTTCAAGTATCCCATTAGATAGAAGAGTAAAAGTGGCCTTGAGAATGTATCTTTAGTTTTGCTTTGCAAGGCTAAACAAAAGTGCTACAAGTAAAATAAGAAAATGAGATTTTTCCCTTTTTTTTCAAAATGCTCTACTTTCTTTTCAGAATCATAATAACCACAAAATTTAGCAACTTTGCCAAATTTAAACCTACCGTCTATCTATAATAATAAGCGAGATCGCAACGCTGACGATCGAAAATGAATCAGCCTGTATATCTGTACAAAAATAATGTATTTCTAAATAACATCTAGCCCAATAATATATCATTGGGTCTAGTGCTCTAATATTATTGGTCTAAATGTTTGTTTATCTTCTTACTATAGAACTCGTGAATTAGTCAATTCAAATAAATGTAAAGCTTTCGTAACAGTCCCGAGAGGCATTAAATTTTTAGTACTTAGAATCAAGAATGAGTTCTATTCATCAAATATTGTTAACGTTATTAATAAATCTGTCATATCCATAGCTGTTACGGGTATTGCTTACTAGAAGAATAATAGCAACGTTTTAAACAATTTACATACCAGTACGTAAACTTAACCATATTATGTAATATTACAGAAACATTACATTACAATTTTATCTTACTTTATGTTCCTATAATACTAGATGTGTTATAAAATGGTGATTACTTTCCTGAATCTAAAACCAAATAAATTATATTCTGAAATTATATTACAAGGGTTGTTCCAAAAGTAATCCGCAGCATATGTATTCTAGGGCGAATTCCAGGTCCTACAGATAGCTGTAACTAGCTGTACTACAAAAACTCTGTTCTAAATGTCTTGCGCTCAAAACTCCGTAAGCTCTGTCCAGGAATGTTGCAAACTGATGTACTTCATAGATCATTAAACTTGCCAAGAAATAGGGCTCCACCATCTGACTCATATTTTAATCTAATTCACCTCATTTTAAAACAACCACGATCATTAATTGCTTCCATTAGAATACAGCAGAATATTCTTCTTGATCAAAAAAAAAGTTAGGAGACAACTGTTCCATGCTGCAGGTAAAAATCTTTGGTGTCGCCTTCAACTGTAAGAAAGTGACTGAGCCAATGATTCTTTCACGCTTTTGTTTACGTGCCAATATTTAGGTCTCCCACTTTGTGAGGTCTTAAATAATCGTTGATAATATGAGACTGATTAACGCCTTTTGACATGTTTACAAGAGGTTGTATGACTGTAGTTAGTTTTATCTAATTCACTAGATAGGAGTTAGAACCTGCATTGTGCATTACTACTAGTACATACATATATAGAAATTGCTATATCAGAAAGTGGGAGGAGGACAACATTCTGAACAGATCAAAATTTTCTGTTTTCTTCAGTTTTTATGTAGGGCACGCAAGATATTTTAATAAATTTTTCGGATCACCAAAGAAGATTCCGTTTCAGATTTAACAAACAACGCTTCTTGAGTATCCAAGATTCTCGTGAGATTTTGGCACGTTTTCGCCGCAATCTGAAGGACTTTTTGCGTCGTTTGATAACCGTCGACGACACCTGGTTACACTTCCGAAACCAAAGAACTGTCCAAATAAGGCACTCCGCCACCAAAGAAGGCAACTGCATTTTTGGATTTAAATAATAAATTAAAATTAACACTTACCTTTTTCAGTGGCATTTTCTGAATGTGGCAGTACAATATAGGTACCTATATGGATGGGTAACAGAGAATATAACAGGATTCAATGTGATGTAATAGAATTTTCTTAAGAATATAAATAAAACACGTTAGAGCCTTCATTGTATAATCATTTATATTTAGAAGAAATAAATTAACTTTTTTTTGTACATATTGTTGTTTTTCTCATTACACTATTATTTTATATTAATAAACCCGAATATCTACACACACGCTTATTTACTATAATCTAAAGGTATCTACATATTTAGGAATGTTTTGGTTTTGATTTAACTACATACGCGTTACACTGGCCAGTTTGGACAAGGTACAATTTCATCCTTTTTATTTTATCGTACCTAATATTTCTATTAAATATTTATTTACACATATACAAAAAAATGGATCATTCAAATAATATACTATTTACATTATACACCGTTGGGAATTGCATCTCTTCTCTGCAACACACTAAAGCAAAATGAGCTAACAAACACATATTATAAGTATATAATATAGAGAAAATATCAGCAGAATTCGAGCCTGTAATTTAATTAATTGAAGCGATACCCCCTGAAAAATTGGGAGTTTTACGTAAGATGGCGTAAAAATACAGGCGTTCAGGTTTAGAAATACATTTCGATTTTACAAGGTTTTTAGATCGTATCAGACGTATGGAAACGATAAGCGAATTTAATTTAGTTTTTTCGTCATACACAGATTGCTGATAAAAAGGAACATGTTTGTTTGACGAATTTATCTGTACAAACTATATAGATAAGTACATTTTTATTAATAATTCTTTTAGTTTTCTTTTTCTGTGCGCGTACGGTTCGGAAATTTTATCCAAAATGTGATTCGATTCGATTTGGAAATAAATTTAATCTGTTTTGATAAGACGTCAAATCGAAAATTGCTTGAGTAAAATGGAATATTCTCACATGGAATGTATGTATGCATGTATGGAGTTTGGCAGTTTAAAACAGGCTTTCATTATAATCTTTGAT
The DNA here is from genome assembly GCA_004785975.1 of Popillia japonica. Taxonomy (NCBI): domain Eukaryota; kingdom Metazoa; phylum Arthropoda; class Insecta; order Coleoptera; family Scarabaeidae; genus Popillia; species Popillia japonica. The sequence continues at coordinate 11,483 of SMLS01059360.1, forward strand.
TCATCAACAAGTAACAGAAATCACATACTTTGCACTAGATTTATAAAAAAAATCTATTTAAAAAAATCGTCTCTTAACACTCTAAGATGGTTTCGTTGAATTTTTTTGGCATTTCTTCACCACCAACCTCGATGTGCTTGCATTATTTGATGCGTGTACGCGGGCATCATCATGTGTGAACCAGGTATCTGGAGGCTCTCCGTTGGTTTGGATCCGTTACCGCTCAAACAAGGTTTACCATCACGAACTAGTACAGGAACAGCCACTCTTCTAGGCGAAGGGGCGGAGCTATTATTTTGCTGGTCATGCATGCCTTTCTCGTGCATTGCACGCTTCGTCTTATACCTGAAAATAACAGAAAAAGAATGGGAGATGTTAAATGATTATATACTTCTAGGAATGTGCTAAATGTTTATGAAGACACAACTACTTTGAAGCCTTTCGGTGATGTATAACTACAATAATTACACGTTTTTCTTTTACATACTTTGTTAAATTGTATTTGTATAAAAAAACTTGAATATTTGTACAAGATTTTTGGAGAGAAAGAGATCCGAAGGGCTTTTACACTGTTTCATAACCTTATACGAATTCTGGATCTACTATTAGACTCCCAAAACTACAGGCAAAAACGGTTTTGTCAGCAGCAAAGGTTTTATTCCTTTTATAACTCTCTCAACATCAATTTAAAGAAATACCTTACAAGAAATTATCGAACCTTTTTGAAAGATTCATCGGAGAAGGAGAATAAGATATCCTCTGCAGCAAAATCATTTTTAAACGTCATTGGATGGGTTTTAAAGCTTACACGTGACGCCTCATATACACAACATCAAATCCTTGACTAACTTTGACTGTACGCCAAAAAAAAATAGGAAAAACCGAGTAGGAGAGTCCGCTCCAACTCCAAATTTTGACTGAAGAATTGAAAATGAAAAATAACTCAACGGGTTCGGTGAGGTAGTTGCCAACATTGTAGCAAAAACGGAATGGTTTGAATATTTCTCGCAAGTTTTCGCCACAATCATAACCGTCCACAAACAGTGGACACACAAAGAATTCCCGCCACCAAAGAAAGCAAAAGCGGTTTTGTCAGGAGCAAAGGTTATGGCAACTGTATTTTGGGATTCTCATGGTCTCATATCTTGGTCAACTGATGGCGAATATTATGCGAATTTGCTGCAATAATTGAGCGACAAAATCTAAAGAGAAACGGCCTTATTTGGTTAATGGTGGGCCAGATATTTGACAACCGATTGCGTTATCTACAAATTTTGATTACGAGGCAGGTATTAGACAAACAGTATAAATGTTGTTAGTTTGTACACTCACAATTTTTCTACTAGATTTTATGTAACAGGTATATCTATCTACAACTGAATATTTCTCAATTTCTTCCAATGTGTATACACATCACGTCTTTAATTTATTTCAAGATAAAGTACAACCAATAATTAAATTAGATTTTATCGATCAATCTATGTATGTAATGTATGTATGTATGTACAGAGCAAATATTGCGTACCTCTGATGTAGATGTAATGAAAAGAAATCAGATCATGGAAAATGTCTGACCTATATTTCAGTTAATAGAAAAATACGTCTGACACAGAGCATTAGAAAAAAACAAACAACTATGTTGAAATAGTTATCAGAAAACAATAACCTATCGTTAATGAAAGTATTTGTTAAACTGTGTTAGTATATATAATTATTATGTATTGGTAACTAATTGATCACATTTTATGAAATTATACATAATGTAATTTATATACAGTTATTGAGACGAACAAAAATTAGACACCTAGAATGAAGAAATATTATGACTAGCGTGCAAATAAAATACAACCTCAATCTGTTGCTATTTATCATGAAAAAGGAATATCAGAAAGAAGTAGAACAAATCGTCTTGTAGATTTATTGCATGATATTCTTTTATTTTCATATACATATTCTAAAGAAATAAATATTTGGTGACAAATAATTTCAGTGTTGGTAAGTCTGATGGAGCAAAATAAAAGAACCAACATCAAATTTTGCTTTAAATTTGGTAAAACGCTAGAGAATCGCTAAGAATTCTTGAACAACCGTTTGGTAAGGATGAGATCAACTCCAAACGCAAACTTATAAATATGTAGTGCAATCTGAGGGAGCCATTTTCACCATCTATTTGGTGACAATGTTCAATTAGACAGACACAGATAGGAAACAACGACTAGACAACATGCTTGAATTGCATGACATAAAATGTATGCAAAATTATGATACTTCTTCTCTTCTTTATGGTACTTGGAGCGGATATGGATTTGGTGGTACAGTACACTCTCTCACAACCGACCTGCCTTTATCCGAACTATCCCTTATCCGGGGATTAATTGTAACAGACCGTAACTTGCTTGCGTTGTATCTGTTTGTGGGTAAGAAACTGAAATGGCGACAAAAAGAAAACGTTTGGAAATTACCATTGAAGAAAAGATTAAGGCGATCGAGAGAGTTGAAAAGGCAGAATTAATGAAGAAGGTATTAGCTGAACTTAACGTTGGAAACGCTGTCAAAGCTTGCCGACTTAAAAAAAAAATTTAATAGCACTTACACAACGAAAATCATTAAAACTGTTGTCTACGAGGTAGTAAATGAGACATTATATACATATTTGATTTGTACATACAACAAAGTCCAATTACTGAGCGTATTCCTAAAAAAAAGGGAAGCCTGTTTGATAAAAATTTAGGAGAACAATACAAGAATTTTACATCAAGTCAAGGCCGACTAAGCAACTGGAAAAATCGTTACGGAATAAGGTAGTTAACAAGAGAATTTTGTTGAAAGAGAGGAATTTATTTATTCCGATAAATACCAATATATCGCACGCCACCGTCAATTTTGACATTAGCCGGCCATAGTAATACGTGAGTAATATTTCATATAACTTAACCTTAAAACGACAAACGCGGAACAGGATGCGTTTAGAAAATGGCGACTCAATTTGGAAGCTTTTTGGTACGTTTTGGGCAACGTTCTTAATCGATCGACAGCATTGACAGGCAAACAGCTAATAGGGGACGCGGAAAAATCTTCGTTCGGGCGAAACGTCAAATGTCGACACGCGAGTATGCGGAATTTCTTCTAGTTTACGTAGACGGAGCCGGATCGGGTCAGGATTTTGGTAAAAAAATCAGAGGCGGATGCCCTATTGGACCTGTTTTAGAAGAAAAATCGTGTTCAGAATGGTACTTAAACGTCAGAACTGTCAAAACATCACAGAGGCGCAACCGTTCTAGCTTATTAGACGCCTTCACTTAAAATTATGCGAAGAAGGGTGTTAACCGTTCGGTAAATAGTAGAAAATAACAAAAACAAAATACCTAGGATTAACGATGCAAAAAAATTAAAATGGGACGGACACGTCAAAGATCTAATAAAGAATAACAGAACAACCGTAGCAGGAATAACCAAAATATGGAACTATTCATGATAAATGTATGGAGTGACACAACCAAAAGGAACATAGTCAAATTACAAAAACAACAGAACAGGATATTGAAGATACTCTACGCACTAGATAGAAGAAGAGCAACAACAGAAGTATACGAACAAACATGTGAATTAAGTGTCCGGCAACTTACTAACTTTAAAAATTTTATACTAGGTACTACACAAAATGGAAAATGAATTAATAAAAATCAACACCAAATTAAAAAAAAACAACAAAGAAACACATAATCATAACACAAGGATACACTCACATATAAGAACAGAAAGAATCCTCATTGAAAAGTATAAAAAAGTCCCAAGGAGGCAGTTGCACAATATAACAACTTACTAACTGAAATTAAACAGCTAAAACTTACTCCCTTCAAAAAAGAAATAAACAAAAGACTGTTAACAAATAAAAATTAAAGGAAAGAAAAACAAGTACTAAACGCCATAGCTGATGAAACTACTCTTAATTTCAAAATGTTGCCAACGAAAAACCTTGCTTCTAAATCAGAGAGAAGCGCTACAAGTTGTAAAAGAAGCAAAAAACTAATTAGTGTATTGCTTTGTTGTAATGCTTCTGGGGAATACCGTCTTCCACCAATGATCACTGGTAAGTTAAAAAAGCTATGAGCATTGAAAAATGTTAATACCGACGCATTGCCACCTTTCTATAGACATCAGAAACATGCCTGGATGTCATCGAATTGTTTACCGAGTGGTTTCACAAACAATTGCTCCAAAGGCCGTTAAATACCTTGACTCAAAAGTACTACCACCCATGCAAGACAATGCACCATCACATCCAGATGAAAAAAACCTTAAAGAACGGAGATATTAGCACTCAATTTTTACCTCCGAGCGTCACAAGTTTAATACAACCTCTAGATCAAAGTTAAATTGAAACTCAACAAGAGATACTATCTCCAGTTGATGCTTCGATCAATACTCACGACTACCTCTGATACTAACTTGTTGGATAAACTTGAATTGATAAATATTGACATCATCAAAGATGCAATATTCTGGTCTGCCAAAGCATGGGAGATGGATAAAAATTCTACCTTGAAAAAATGAAAAGCAAATCATAGAGAACAGTGCTGACGAACCCAGAGTCGGTGGAAGAGAATTTCTTCAGAGGAAGCATTTCAAGCATTAGAGGTATGCCGATTTTTATGCACTTTTACCTTTTAAAAGATATTCATACGTATTTTTAATTTTCGTTTTTGAAGTTTGCTTTAAAGCTCGTAGAAAAGCATCAACTACTGGAGACGTCGTCATGATGAGACATTGACCAAACTTGGCAGAAACATTTAACTACTAAAAGGTAGCAAATTGATTCAATTTTCTAAGAAAATGAACAGTTTTTTAATAATAGATTACACTCCCCTCTCCTCCCCAACTGGATACAAACTCCTCTACTCTTAAATAGTCGAATTCCTGTTAGGTACTGTGTTCCAAACAATCCCTAATTCGTACTGAAGAGCTTGGAGCGTCTGCGGAGGATGTATTGAGTGTCTCAGTCTTCTTCCAGTAATTCCCATATATGTATGCTCGATAGACGAAAAAATTGGAGATCGCGTGACCAACCGAAGAAATTGACATTCACAAAAATATTGAAGAAACTGACAGATAAGCCATTACCACTTAATCAATTGCCACCTTATGGTTGTTACACGTTTCTGATAAGTGCGGTCAAAACGTCACAGAGTATATGCATGTTGAAACTACATACACACAAACATGGGGGTGCATGGGGTCTTTCGACTTAAAAATCGCAGGATCTGCGACCCACGGATGCAAATAAAGATACCACTTGTTAAATATTTTGGTAAGAAATATTTAATTAATTATGACTGTAGTACGACGACATGATATGCTGAAACCTTCTGCTTTCCAAACAATAAAGTTCGCAGACATAAACAGGATAGTCAAACTTTTTTCTGTCTCGCTCAAGCATGTATTTTGCCTTAGGTATTTCTTTTTCACTCATAAGGATGGCTATCAAACTGTATGGTAATTAAGTTTAATGCAATTAAGCATGTCTTTTTCGATTTTAATTTTGGGTGAAGAATATCTTGTTGGTTTATGGATGCACTAAGTGCATAGCAAGCTGTCAACCTCAATATTGAGCTAGTACTTGGGTGCTAGAATTAAATCTGTCTACCAACTCTGAGGACAAATGTAATCATGAAGTCATCTTTAAATGTTCAAGGTGTTCCTATCCAATAGCTTTCAAACTACACGCCAGTCTGCGTTCTAGTAAAGTCGCAATCTACACCTAGAAAATACCGAACAACATCTAACACAACATACACCTGACAAGATTGTCAAAAAATACTGAAGAAACTGACAGATAAGCCATTACCACTTATCAATTTTTTGAAATTTTAATCAATTGCCACCTTATGGTTGTTACGCGTTTCTGTCAAGTGCGGTCAAAACGTCACAGAGTATATATATGTTGGAACTACACACAAACATGGGGTCTTTCGATTTAAAAATCGCAGGATCTTTACTGCGACCCATGGATGCAAATAATAATAATAATAATAATAATCAAGCTGTTCCTATCCAATAGCTGTCAAACTACCATCACATATTCTAGGTTAGATTTAATGAAGAATAGAGAAGTAAAGCCTCAGTAGATACTTGCACAATCTGCACATTGAAACTGAGTAACGGAAACATTTATCATAGCATAGATCTTAGAATATTATCTTAATTACGATTTATTCTAATATGCATCTAATAAAGACAATAAAGCGAAAAGATATGTTTGTGATAAAACATTTATATACTCTCATTATAAAAATGTACGTGCATCAATGGCAATGAAAAATTTCTTTATCTAAATCGAAAATACAAAAAACACAAAGATACGAAGATAATAACCACGTGTTATATACGACCATACAATTCGATTTAATTCAATTTTAATTCTTTTTCATATACATAAAAGCAACCTTACCTATGATTCTGGAACCAAATTTTCACTTGAGTCGGCGTCAACCTGATGATCGACGCTAGATGTTCCCTTTCCGGCGCAGACAGATACCGCTGCTGACGAAATCGCCTTTCCAATTCGTAGGTTTGCGCTTTCGAGAAGAGCACCCGCCGTTTCCTCTTCTTGTGGCCGGTGCTTTGCTGCTGCTGGCTGGATTCGTCGTCGTCTTGGTCATCATCCGGATTCTGTAAACCGGAATCGCTACCGTGGGTGACCGGAGGTTCGGACGGCATCGATCTTTCCGATATCGACGGGCTAGTACTGTCAGGGCTCAGTTGTTGTTGGTGGTGTGGGGGTGGAATTCCTGCAACAATTTGAAAATTTTATTCTATCTTGTCCACAAAATATTATTTATCATCATTTAATCCATACATTTCCATATATTAAATGATTTCAAGTGCATGTATCAAAATCAGGAAGTTGTTATTTCGATATGCTTTAATCTCTTAATGCTTCTCCAATAAAAATTTTATAATAACAGCATATAACGATAGCGGGCATAAAACACTAATAAGCAGCTACTTACTACCTGATCCAGTACATCATCGTACGTAAGTTTTACAATGTTTACGTTAGTCAACCGATAAGATCGAAAATTTATTAGATTATCGATATACCCAAACTTTCTTCTAAGAACTACCCAGATGTTTATATAAGATATCATTTTATGTATATTTATAGATGAACTTTCACATTTTTTCAGAACCTGCTAGTTTTAAACCATTCTACCTATAAATTTCGCAATAATATTCGAAAACATACTATCATGTTTTCAGGATTGCATTAGCTTCTTTTATGAAAACTACTTATCTATCGAATTCAATCGATGTGCATTAGGGAATTAATCGATTTAGATTTCGTAACATAAAATTCATTCATTTAATTAATTGCGATTAGACAATACCTTCTTAATTTTTTTCTGCAAAAAAATCAATAGAAAAATTATGCACTAAAGACCGCATTAGTGGTTGGCCAAGTACGAAGAGGCCGTGCTAGACCGCGAATAATCTGTACCTACTACAAATTAACATCATAATTTGCAGATTTAGATAAGGATAAGTTTACAGAAAGGTGTATCTGGCAAAGATCCGCAGCTGATCTAACATAGTTATATGAGGTTCAAATCTAGACTCTAAGTAATACATATGTACAATATGCATTTTTTCTTTCTGGAAAATTTCTTAAGTAGCTCCAATTTCAAGGTCTGCCAACCACTATATTTTCTAGTTTAAAGCTTTTTTGTTTATTTGCTCTAGAATTTAAACAAACCGGCTCATTATGGATTCTTTCGTTCTTCTATTTCTATTCCTCTATCTTGCGATTGGAGTGGAGTATCCAGATTACGCCAGAGATGAAAACATGGTGATTATAGTTTGTGGTCAACTTAGGTGGTTTGGGTTCTAGAGTTGAAAATTAGCAGTAGATCCAAATTTTGGTTCAAACATAGTGGTTTTGAATCTAGCACATTTCTGACATGTAGGATACGTGAACAAACAAAGTCATTTGCGTATGAGTTTATGAAAAGCTTCGTATTTCTCCACAAAAATCACTGTTTGCTACAATTTCTTGTCTATTGTAGCAAGGTAATACTTGCCCTCAATTTTTTTGAAGGTCAACTTAAAAACCATGTTACTGTTAACGACAAAGGCTAAAGGATTGTGTTAACAGAATATTTATAGTTGCAACTGCTATAGTATTGACTTGAACAAAGTTTTCTTTCAATGAAATGTTGCCACATGATACCCACATGAAGATACCATCAAATTATTGCGAGAAATGTTCTTGAACAGGTCCTTTGGTAGAAATGAAATTATAAATTTGGCAGACCCGATTTTACTATCCATCATCGATGGTCTTTTACCAACTGCAGTAACACGATAACAGTAAGCTTAAGCAGCAGTATATCAATCGTATCCAAAAGTTTGGCCTCATTGGTATTGGAATTTAAAACCAGCAATTGTCCCTCTCCCAGTTACCAGAAAAAAATCGGAAGAAACTGTTTTCTGGTCAGCCTCCCTCTCCCTTTACAAAATGTCAAACTAACTTTTGACATCACCCAAGTTTTTAAAAATCATAATTTTGATTGTTGTTCTACGTTGGTTTGATTGCTTCGAACATTGTTTAAAATTTTTCGATTTCTATCATTTTCAGTTCATGAAAGAAATTGAGAGATACGAGCAAAGCGAAGCCAAGAAACTTGTTCAGAACGTTCAGAATAATTTAGAACAACCTTTAAAACTCCAATTTTCGAAGAATGAAGCATAAAATTTTGGAATAATC
>SMLS01059361.1:0-22800 GCA_004785975.1 Popillia japonica
CGAAAATAAATATACATTGACAAATTTAAATCAGAAGATAATATTTGTAGAAATAAAGAGACCTACCATTTTTTTCAAAACTCAAATAGATTACATTTGAGTTTTGGTTCTTTTGTAATCTTCGGCTTGTAAAATGTTTACTGCAAATCCTTTTATATTCAGTGGAAAATTTCTTTTTCCGTTAATATTTTTCAATCCATAGTTTTCTAATATGTAGGTATATTACATATTAGGAAATTTATGAAATGCTATTTGTTCTCCTTCTCCTTACCAGCTATACTGCAAATAGTTTCTGGCGTTTTTACCTTATATCATCCTTACACATATACTATTTAAAGGTTTAGTTATTTTATATTATTATTTTGACATATTTATTTTGAAATATGTATATGCACTAATTTACTTTTTAAAAAGAGTATACATGATGACGGATTCGCGCCCTTTTTTTGGATTGGTTAAAAAGTTATGATGTAACGGAACTTGGGACAAACCAACATCCCGATAGGCAACAATTCTACCCCTGTCAAAGTCACTAACACGGTGATAATTTCGACGTCTTCGATCAATAGGCATTTTGTTACACTTAACACTTATAGATGGACGCGCAATAACTAAACTTTTCTATATTTGTCAGTTATCATGAACATGATTCTCTTCGCAGAAAACTAGAAGAGTTTTTTTTTCGCAAAACGGTATCAATGATAAAAAGTTGACATTATTATTATAACATACTTTAAATATATTTGTTTCCAAAAAATCAGGATGCACAAATCACTTCTTCTGGGTGTAACACTGCTAATGTCACTGAGTATACAGGGTGTTAGGTAAACATGCGGCAAAAATGCAATGCCTATTATAAGAATATTTTTCCTATGATGAGTTTTGAAAATCCCCTTTGATTCAAAGATACAAAATTTGCAACACTAACAACATTTTATGATTAAGAAGTACAAGTAAAGTTGTTTAGTCTATAATAAATGTTTCAAATGAGCTCCTCCAGCTTGAATATAAGCATTCAATCTTCTCGTTATTGAATGCCGAACTCAGTCAAACACAGTAGGGTCATTTCTCATTGAGTTATACTCAGCAGATATTCAATATCGTACATGTCTCGTCATACTCGGTAGGTGTTGCAATCACTAATGTAAATAAAAGTATGGGGTACGTTAGGAAGTCATTTCGATCATCTATTGTAGATGTACATATTTTTCGATAATAAAATGTTATTAGTGTCGCGAATTGTATCTTCGAAACAAAGAGGTTTTTCAAAAACCATCATAGGGCAAAATATTCTTAGAATAAACCAAGGAATAACCCCTTGAATTTTTGCCGCATGTTTACCTAACACCCTGTATATAAAACATCGATATTTAATATTTCAACGTTAATAAACCGTAGGTCACGGCTATCAAAGATGTGACAATATTGATATCTGAGAGTCGTCTTAGCAAAGCTTTTTAATCATGTTTGACAGTTTGTACTTGATCGAGGAATATTAAGACAAACGATTTACTTTGGAAGTTGCATACTGTCTTGTGGATATTTTGTATACTTTCTACGTTTCCTTATTTTATTACACATATACTGCTACGATAATTAACATGTTCAGATAGATGCATTAAGTAGGTACTCGTAAAATCTTTTCAAAGCTAATAATATAATCGAGAAGCAATTGAAAAACGTTACACAAATAATTAAGAGAACATAGGCCTGTACAACCGTCGTGGTGACTTCTGCTGGACCGGTTCATTTTACGTGCTGTAGACCGGAATATAGCATTGCTCGTCCTTTAATGGTCAAACCCATCAATGCAAATATAGTCTTTATTGCATTATCGTTTATTTATTGTGTTAAAAATACATTTACTTTGCAGTAGAATTTAGATCAATACATACAGAATGCTTCATGAGCATTGCTCCTCGTATTTTAATTACTAGTAATTTCAAACTAATCTTGCGGCAAAATGTATGTTTTTAAAATATCTATAATTGGCATGTTTAGGGTAGATATCAGTTGTCATACTGGAGTTGCCTTCTTTCTGTTCTCCTAGCGCATCGATTAATTTGTAGATAGTTGTTTACTCTTTTCACACGTAAAAGTAATTGTTAACTTTTAGTCTGAAGTTATGTAATTCTAGAGCTTCAAACTAATATCGTTTACAATGATAGAATATATTCACGCAAGAGTTTCTATTTTTGTATAAGCATCTAAATACATACCATTCAGAATGTACATAAATGTCCTTCTGAGTAATTTGGTTTATAAATGTTTACTAACATTTTTCTAAACAATTTTATTTGCTAAATACAACAAATTAGTTTGCCAGCATCAAAAAGGCAAAATAATTCTATTTATGTATATTGATTTATTTTTCATCTGTTTCTTATAGTTTTTTCCACTTGTTAGGTCAATGATAACACTTGCAATTCGAACAAAAGTCAAATTTATTCCAAAACCTTTACAATATATATAATCTGGTTTTCGCAACAACTTCTTCAGTGGAATAAAATTGACATTTATTTAGTGTCAAATTATAAATAAATAACTAGCCATGCCTATCAACAAAATTATCTACAGACAAAGAAATTCAGTGATATATAGGATTATGTTTACAATATAGTGGAGAATTTAAGATATTTTGAAATGTAAATTTATAATCATAACACTAATGCTCCTTATATCAATGTATTTTTTTGTCAAGCTCTAACAATTCTGTTCAAGCACTAGGGAAAAACATGGCAAAAAAACCTAGTCAAGAGCTTAATTTTATAAAATTCAGGCGTGATTAGGTGATTAAATTATTATAAATAATACTTAAATTTTCTATATCTGTTCTAAAATTGACCGCGTTATTTTCTTTTTTAATGTACCTATATCATTTCATATCTTAATCTTTTATTATAACCATTTTCTTTTATTAAAATCTTAACATTTTCAAAATCAAAGTTATGTTGTAATTCTTTAGAATGCTTAGACAAAGCAGTTTCCGCGGTTATGTTATGCGTTACAGTGTATTGATGATTATACAGTCGTTTTTTTGGATACTGTCTAGTTTGCCCTACGTAACATTTATTACAGTCTTTGCATTCTAATTTATATACGACATTACTTTGATTATCTTTTTTAATCTTAGTTTTTAAATTTGTAAATAACTGTCTGTTATTGTATGGTGTAAATGTAATGTTTATATCTGATTTTTTAAATTCGTATTTAATGTTGTCACTTAAGTCGTTAATGTATGGAAGTGTGTGATATATTTTATTATTTTGTTTATTGCCTGTGTTGTATATTTTATGTATTCGTTTTTTTATTAATTTCTCGTAAAATTCTTTGGAATAACTATTTTTGTCCAAAATTGATCTAACTTTGCTTAAATTCTCTTTCCTAAAATCAGGATGTGCTAATTTAATAGCTTAGTCAACTAAACTATTGATAACGCTTTTTTTTTAATTTACCGAAGTGTTCGGATAGTAGTTTAGGTGTCTGTTGCTACTAGTGTCTTTTATGTACCAATTCGTTTTTATGTTCGTGTTATTATGTATTATTTTAACATTTAAAAAATTTATAGAGTTTTGATTTTCCTTTTCAAACGTAAATTTTAATCTGTCATGATATGAATTAAATGTGTGTATAACATGTTCAATTTTACCTAACGGTATGCAACATATGCAGTCATCTACATACCGTTTGTAAAATTCAACATGACAATTTAGTTTACTCAAAGAATCTTGCTCAAGATCCTCCATTACTAAATTTGCTATCACTGCAGATAATGGAGAACCCATTGCAGTTCCAAAAATTTGTTTGTATATTGTGTCTTTGTATTGAAAATAGGTAGAATTTAAGCAAAGTTTTGCAGCCAACATGAATTTATTTTTTGGTAAATTTGTATGATTTTTTATTAAATCCCATTTTTTATCGATACTAGATAAAGCTAAATCTAAAGGTACATTAGTGAATAATGATACCACATCTAAACTTACTAATTCGTAATTATGTGGTACCATTTTTTTATTTATTTATTTATTATACATAAATAAAAAAATGGAAGTTGGTTGGAAAACGGACCGAAGGGTGCAAGATATGCACGCAGTAAACATGGATGATTTGATCAAGCGATATTTGAAGAATGGTTTAGCACTCTGGTTTTACCATATTTCAAAAATAAAATGGAAAAAAAGTAATGATAGGAGACAAGTTAGGCAGCCATATTTCTTATAAAGTGATATCTCTTTGCCAGGAGAATGAGATTGCGTTCTTTTTACTTCGTCCAAATACTACGCACATAACACAGCATCTGGACGTTTGCGTATTTCGTCCAATGAAACTTATGTAGAGGAAAGTTTTAGACGAATGGAAAAAACCAAACAAAGGTTATTTGCAAAAGCAATGTTTTCCATCTTTGCTGAACCAAACTCTACGGAAGTTGGCACCTACCATAGAAAAAATCATCAAATCAGTGTTTGAAGCTACAGGAATTATTCCAGTAGACAGACAAAAAGTTAAAAAAAATCCAAGAAAGGCTCTCGAGACTCCAGAAAAGACGATAGTTAAAGCCGAAACGTTACATTTGAGGAAAACGAACCTCAAGAGGAACACGTCGAAGATGAAGTTTTTGTGGAACATGTCGGGGATGAATACCTTGATGAATATGTGGAAAATGACCAAGATGAGAATGAAACTCTTCAGGAAAATTACGAACTTGACCAAGACGAGAACGAAATTTCAATGTTTCCGGAAGATTTTGTGGAAGTTTGCTTTAAAAATGGAAAAGTTAAGAAATATTATATTGGAAAAATTACGAATGTTGTCGAGAAAACAAACTTCATGGCCACTTTCCTTAGACCCAATAGAAAACTAAGGAATACGTTTATTTTTCCTCCAGTTCCAGATTATAGTGAAATAGATAGTAGGTATGTTTTTTCGGGTCTTGTCGCGTAGGTAACTATTCACTGTCTTGACGTTTCGCTGATTATGCTATCAGCTTCTTTTTTTATAAAGACTGTCTTTAGAAAACTTCTGAAGAAGCTGATAGCACAAATTGTAAAAAAGCTACCAGCACCTATATGCCTACGACGAGGTGGTTTTCAGTTTCCCAACAACTGTACAATTATTTCATACAATACAAATTAATATTTCTTTGTAGATACTTTTATAATTAAATATATTTTTCAATAGCATATTTTATTTAAGAAAAACAGTTTATTGTGTCCCACGTCGCTACTGGAAGCGTATTATTTGGGTATGCTACTTGAATATCATGTATGTCCCACTTCGCCCCAAGTACGGAGCCAAGCGGGACAATTTATTTAAAAAAATGGAAAACTGGAAATTGCACACTAGATTATTACTTTAATTGGTTCTATACATATGAGTTGCACTTTGATTTCTTGTTTCAATTTGATAACTAGAAAGATTAAAAAGTTATTAAGAAAAACATGTGAAAACGGCTCCCCTTCACCCCGTTTGACGGTAAGTTAGAAACTCTAATAACAAGAACAGTTGAAAGTAAAAGAGCTGCGTCAACAAATTGCCGAATTAGCAGTAGCTTTTTTGTTCAAGTTTTGCAGTGTGCTATAAAACATAAAGGACATTTCTTTAAAAGTGTAAGTTTATAATATTGGACAACAATTATAATCATGTAGCATCTACAAATGCGGTGTTGAAATATGTAAAATATGGCGTAATTGTTCTCTCAGATTATAATTTTGGCCTGCAAATATAGATAATCTTTCATAATTAAGCATGCGATACCTGGATTGCGAATTACTCGGTATAAACAAGAAGTATTTACGACATCAACGGTTTCAGAGCTCTTATACAGATAACAGAATGGGCTATTGTACATATTTTGAAGATACGTTTTGTAAAGCCAGCTCTTTTATGGTTACTTCGGGACAAGTTCGTCGATATGCACACATCCTCCCCCGTAAAAAAGGTTAGATACCAACGCAATGTCTGCTACCGTAATTAGCACATTCGTAGAAGATTCCTGAAAACAGGAAACGGCGGCATGTGCAGCATAGACGCGACTATTTATAGTGGTTTTTTTTCACTGATTTGATGCAGATTGACAATGGAAGATGTGGATGTTAAAAAATATATAGTAAAAAACAATAATTAATTACATTTGAGTAAGGAGAAGGCATTAACAAGATGAAGGCAATGTAGAAACTATTGGAAAGGTGAAGGATATGAAGAAAGATAAAAGTTTTTATTCGAAATTATTAGATTTGGAATGTCAAAATGTGAAATGTCAAATGTTTTGTCAAAATTATAGTTAATTCGAGTTAATTGTCAGGTTGTATGGAAGAACATGTAAAAATGAATACCGCCTAATAAAGCCGATATTATATAACAGGATTAAGACGAAGTTGGTTATTCAAAATATGCGCTTCTTGTAGAAAGAGCTTCTGATACATTAATGGACGAACTGCATAGCAGTTTCAGTGTACGTTAGCATGGTCATATTACATATTGACTCTATTATAATTCACTTACACAGAAATATTTACTGAAACACGTAAAATGCATAGGTTTATTGTGGTCCAGTATTCTGTTTAGTTAATATTAGCAGATGAGTGAAAGCATATAAAAAGTGAACTACTTTGTAACAGCTTAATAACTAAGTATAGTAGGTAACACATTTCGTTATTACTAAAAAAATTAAGCCAAAGTATGATCTGAGAGAGCCACACTACCAACAATACCACAATATAGTGAAACAATTTCCTCAAATAAGCCTAAAAGCCCAAATGTCAGTAACAACTAACAATTGGACAGAATAGACCATTTGGTCGCAGTGCAACATCACCCTCAACTCAAATTCTAAATTCAACGCAACAATTGCACCAATTAGCAGTATTTTGCATTACATAGACGAAACCTGCTAACCTAAACATATAATTTTTGAAATTTTTTAATTGTATGTTCATTAAAAAGCCGTTTGCACAAGATCAATAAATGTTTAAATTAAAAAAGGACGACTAAGAAATTGTGTCACATTTCATATCATGTTTCTTGTTATTTGATTTGGTTTAAAATATAAATCGAAAAAAGATCTAAAATATACTAAAATAAATTGAACTAGTTCAGGTTAATTTGTTGGTTCATGTTTGATGGCATTTATTAATAAGAGGTTTGATCGTCTCGATTATACTAGTATATTTAATTACCGATATCGATCTTTTCATGAAAACTATTTATTACAACATGAAATAAACAAAAAACACTTCTGTTGCTGTTGTATTAGGCAGCTACTCCACATATCAATTTCTTGAAAGTAGTTTGACCAGGAAATATTTCTACGAAGAGCAGCTGTTTCACGCGCTTTGAGCCATGTAGCACCATTCTGCTGAAGCATTTGAATATTCTTTATCGCCTAATGCAGTTTTATTGGGAGCTACTTTATTGAACTGTTGTCTATCTATATCTAACTAACACCTGTTGTAAGCTTGTACCATCATTGCGACCATTTCGGTATGAGCGAAAATAATCTACTAAAACACTTTTTGTACTGTCGTTGGAATCATCTTCAATTCAAATTTAACTGCAGCGTAACACCGATATGCCAACTAATTATCATTAATTGCAAAGTAACAAAATGCATTTTGCTTAAACAACACCATAGCACTTTCAGTTTCGATACCGTTTATTCTCGCAGATAATATTCTGCGTCTCTCTTTACATAAAACTTCTACATAAAGATGACAGTCGCCAAGGAAATAATAAAATTCTAGTAGTATTTCATAGATATGTGGGTATATTCAATATGTAGCTATGCATACTCATTATAAATAATGTGGTAAAGTTAATTCACGTGTAAAAGTAATTCGAAAATTTTAAATACCGTGTTTTTGATACGAGTTATACGTTTTTGCATTTTACTATTTTACTATAGAAACCCTCAATTCTTAAATTTATATCTCGTTATCTTCACATCATATGTAACCATATACCTACCATGTGAACTACTGCGAGTGAACGATACTTAAAGTTATAAATAAAAGAAACGCATAACTAGTTTCCGTTTGTTAGTGCACATGATGAACAAAATGCCTTTCTTGTTCTAACAAGAAAGGCATTTTGTTCATCGCATCCAATTCTATGCAGAGTGCGAGTGCAATAGCAACAGACTGTTGTTATCGCATATAAACATACGGCTTCACTTAATGCGGGCGCGGTAGGGGTATTTTGTAGATCATCTCGCTTGCAGTCGGCCACTAATTACTGATATTAATGGATCGGTTGAATAAGTGCACTCTGTATATGGGTATGTATTGAAATATATAACTTATACATATATGTATAACTATATAAATTATGGAAGTCGCTATTTTATTCTTAATGGTTGGCTCACAAGGACACTTAAAGCATCTTCTTGCCCACCTTTAGAGGCACATAGTTAAAGCTTTTCTTTGCTTCAGCTATACCTGTTTGCTTTGGGTTTCCTGGAAAAAAACCTAGGAAAAAGATCTGTATTCATTTTCAAACCTCATATTACAACGGCAAGACATTTATGCAAGACGTTCCTACAGATAAATTATCCATGAATACTACTCTTACACTTAAACTACTGTTCGAATCAAAAGTTCTGTGATAGTATCGTATAAGTGTTAAACGTGACAATTAGTAGAAGAAGAAGATTGTAAAACACTGCAATTCTTCTTGATACGGTTGATTTACATTTCAACTTTTAATAGTACTAAACGTAAAATAAGTATCTCAAAAATGTAGAAGATAAGAGCAGTTAAAAATTTGCATTTATATTAATGGTTAATGTGCAGTAAGAAAGCAGTAAAGAGAGAAGTAAATTGTATTTAAACTCTTTTAGATAAAGTTTTCTTTATTATTAATAATTAATATAACATGAATGAATATTAGAATCTTATTTGTTTTTAACAAACAAATACTTACTATAATATACAACAATTACCCAGTTTAAGTTTCTCTCCAATTATTAAATTTTGTGTTTATTTCTAGTAGTTTTCCGCAAAATTTATTTTGGATCATACCACTGTTGCAACGTTTACATCCGTGAACAGTTTCTACAAAAAAGCATTAATTGTATAGCACGCTATTACAATTATGTTGCATTAGTGATCATCTTCAACCTTCAATTTGCTTTACGTACATATATCTTAAATGTAGGAGTTTTTGAGATAATGTTGTGAAAAGTATCACACGCTTCATCGATTCAAATGTTTGCATGAATTACTAGCCGATTTTTTTCTATTCTTGATTAATAATCAAGATTTGATATTAACTAGCAGGCAAGCTCTCTTCCAAAAATATATACTGCGTAGTGCTTATCAAGTAATCATGGCAGCTAATTACGAAGCGAAAAAAGATTAGCATAGAATGTAACTTTTTAGATGAGAAACGTATTACTTTTAGTGGTGTGTTTTGGAGTTATTTTTGTGAGAGTGCTTATTATTAATTGTTTATTTACTAAGCAGTTAGCAAGCAGTTGTTTTATTTAAGTATCACAACACAAAGGAAAACTTAAATCTACTGTTATCAATTTATTCCAAACCATGTTTGTTAAGTAATTTATCACGCTGACAAATACATGTATGTAAATAAACGGATTAATCTCTCAAATGTATTAAATATGATAAATAATATCATGGAGAGATAGAATGTCCGGGTACACGGAGTGCATGTTGCGCCCTTGATACACAATATCGATTCTGCCGTCAAGCGAATTGTATCAGGAGCGCAGCTTGCACTCCGTACACCCGGACATTCTATCTGTCCATGACTGTACATACATATTTTTAGTATTGCATTAAGTCAGTTTCTGCAGTTTTCCATATTGTATGCAAATAATAATCATTATTATTAATTTTATTAATGGCATTGTTTTCTTTATCACGTTCTATTGAATTCGTTATTATAATAACCAAATTTTCGCAATTTCTAGTCTTTAGGAGGTAACTTATCTCTTATTAAATGCCGGTGAATCTTATTTTTTTGTTTAACACATAGAATATAATTCAACACTTAGCTCACAAATATCTTTTGGTTATAGAACTTTTTGTATTTTAGTTTTGTTAGTGTATTTTATTATTGTTTTTTTGTTTTTGTGTTTTTACAACATCAATTGATCTTCGTTCAACTTACACGTACAAAATTATATTTTATTTACCATCACATAAATATCTAGATATAAATCTGGAAATACCATCCGATATTTGTCGGTCATAATGCATACAAAATCACATGAACATCAATAAATTAACTTTTATTTTGTAGATAGATGTGTACTTTTAAAACAAACAACAATGAATTAACTCCTCTGTAAAATCCAAGAAAAGGAGAAGAGGTAATTTTTAAAATATGTCACAATCTCAACAAATATTTTAATAATGTTTTCGTAATTTGATTACATACTTTACGAATTTTTCATATGGGTGCAGGTTGTAGCGGCTAAAAACTAAATTTAGAAACTACAATTAATGCCTGAAGAACTCATTCTTACAATTGTGGTTTGCTTAAAATACTAAGTTTTAATGCAAAATTAAGTTTAAACACAGAAAAAACAAGCGACTCCCATAACATAATGATCTGTTTTTTTAGTTCTGTTAGAAGAGTCGAAGAGTGGTTAAGTATTTCGTGTATATCTAAACATTACAACAGTATTGAAGGTAAATTTAGAGCAGGAAATGAAATTATTTTTATGAAAACCCATTATATAAAGAACAACACCCATTATATAAAGAATTTATATAAATATAATTTCCAGATAAAAATGTAAGAAAAATGACAAAATATTCAAAAAACATTGTTTATAGCCGTGATAGTATGTAGTACAATAGATTCCCATATTTACACATATTTACAGTACGGAAGTAAAATTGATTATGATATTATTAAAATAACAAGGAAAATTGTAATTACAAAAATATGCACGCATTCTCACATTCAATTTTGGTAGATAAATACATAACGATCTAGGAAAGTATGCTAATTGGGGTGTTTACTTTGGAAAGTCGAGAATATTTTTAATGCAGAGGCCATTCGCACAAGGAAGAAAGTTTGATAGAATCACTTCCGCAGGGGCACCTCATTTAGTTTGAGATAAATTGTACTCTATGCATAGAAAATGCGTACAGCCAATTAACGTTACGACTAGAAAATGTCAATATAAATAGAGGGATCAACTGACATTTTACATTCTTCGCTGTCATAGTAAGTTGTCATAAACATAACGCACAATAAACACCAGATGGATTATATATAGGTACATATCTGCAGAAAGACACAAAATGGTATACTTACTAGTTGTTTTTATTTTTCTCGCAACTGGTGTATATGTATGTATATGTCATATTATATGTAGAATTAAAGTTCACATACTATGACAAAATTAGGGTATTCACTTAAAGGTTTATTGTTTTGTGTTTCTGGACAAAAAACTACTTCTACTAAAATCGCTTTTGAATTTTATTCACAATGAGATTGTTATCGCTTTTCCATTTAACAACGTTAACAAAACTAGAACATATTTCTTCTGGGAGCTACTGTAGAAAATAAAGATATATGTAAATTATACATTACTCACCAATAGCACTTTTAAATACATACTATATATACTTGTTTAAATCGCAGAATCTCTCTTCAGGATTGTCCTTAGTTGGTTCTTAGGAGCTTAATCTGTTTCGAAATCGTGCATACTATTCTAACCTACACTTTTGTAAAAGAAATATTTTCCCCAAAACCCTTTTTGTTGAGAAAGTATTAGATTTATACTGTCATATAATGAGTTATGTTGTGGCAATGTTGTAGCAGAGCAGCTCTGTATCTTCAGGCTTTATTTGTTTCATAAGTTTCACTAATAATCTGAATGTCTAGAAGCCTTAATAAAAAAATAATGCATTATAACTTCGAGTTTAATAAAATATTTACAATACCAACAACCGTAGTAATTTAAAGGTTCAAATATTTTCGATAAATGGGTTGGTTAATGTATAATGACATAGTGAAAGTGTAGTGTACTGCTGTCGTCAAAAAAACATATTTATTATTAATTTACATTTTAATGATCATGTGTGTGCCTGTGTAAATTCTTTTTTTCAAAGATTTTTTTTCATGCCATAAATTTGATCCTTGATCTTTGATCCCGTTTCAATAATGGAAATTGCACTAATATTTATTACACAGTTTAGATCAAATTCAGCTTGACTGGTACATATTAATGACCTTTAATATTCTCATAATTAATTAATATTCTATTATTGAGATTACTTACAATTGCATCGCCCGAAGGTTTTCCTTTTAGCAAAGATTGATTTTTTCTTTTAGGCGGATTTCATGTTTCATTCAGTTACTTTATTTTTATTACGCTTTTCATTTTATTTTGAGATATATCTAGAAAATTGAAATGCAAAAGGCAACTTAACGCAGTTACTTAAATGAAATTTGAGCTTGCAAACGCAATCTATTTATTAATTATTATTTAAATAACCAACTAAGTCAACTATGATGCATTAATAGCGCAAGAACATGAATACGCACTTTATATCTACAAAAGTAAATACTATGAAAACATTCTGTAGGCATCCACAAGACATAGTCAAGTTCAAAATTTCCACAAGGTTAAAAGCATAATCATAGGCAAATGTATCATTTATTATGTTATTGATTTAAACAAAACGGATCTGATACAATTATTCTAATAGATGCAATTCTAGAAATTGCCATAGTAGAGTAGATAATCGTCCACACGCGAACACGCTAACTTAAATATGTATGTACATATGTATGTATTGTTTGGCTAAAGGAAGTGAATGTGGTTTTTTTCTTAATTTCAACATTATTTATAGATAACTTAAAATATTGAATTAATATCCTAAATAAATGTTTTTATGGCCTATTTTGGCTAGATAACTATAATTGTATGGTTATGATTTATGTTATTTAATGTATCGATTTTTGAGGACAGGATATTACGATGAGTATCCCTTATACATATTTGTAATTTTGGTAGAGGTTATAATACGAGTAATATTTATAGCTGCGGCGGTATAACAAAATAAAGAGAAACATATTTTAAGGGGGAACTATCAGGTTGAATATGAGGTTAAAATTATTTGAATTCTCAAAGCTAATAAAAAGGCAAATTAGTGGTTCAATCGAAATAAAATTCATGTTACGTGTTTGGCATATAATATGGAGTGTGAACACGTATTTTATATGATAATTAGATGTTTATAACATTTGTTGTATTTCGCGCCATACAATTTTGTTACTTTGAGGATCGTTTATTTGAAATTGAAGGAATAAATGGCATTTACATTAGGGTCTTCACATCGGGAAAACCAGTAAAAACCTTCATCTCAAAGCGTTTAGTCAAATAACGTGTAATAACATAAATTATTAGATTTAAAGATTACGTTCCTATTACTTAATGTGTTAGAAAAGGATAACTACTGTTCAACAAGTTCAGCAGTTTTTGAAGAGATGGCGCTCCAACATTTGTACATTTTCAACATGCCTAATTGAATGGCGGCAACTTTAAATTTTAATATAAAGTAGAAATGTAACACCCCGAATAGCTTTGATCTCACTCCCACCTATACCTAGAGATAAGCCTATGCCGTTTTAGTACATTCATACATAACACTAGATATAGTGACCAGTCTTTTAATTACTTTTTAAGATCGTGTCCAACAATGCAAAAGCAAATATGTATTGTACTTATAGTATTTAGTTTCTGGACGATACAAATGACAAACAAGCAATTTGAAATATTTATAGAGAGAAAACGAGGGCTGCAATAAAAGAAAATTACAAGACGGCCACGCATTGTATATTTATTAATACACAAAAGATTTATATACAAATGAATGAATACATGCAAATACATTGCACATGCAAATACCATTTATAAAGAGATATACAGCGTCTTCATTTGAAACAGAAAAAATTGTTTCAGTGATGAATGTGCTTTTTATTTGCATGGATTTGTAAATAAACATTACTCAGAAATTGGAGTAACTCAAATCCTCATTTGCTTGTGGAGGGAACATATTCAATACCCTGAAAAATTTAATGTATGGGCAGGCATCTTGGGAATAATCTAGTTGGCGAAGTACCTATATCTGGATATGGTAGAAAATACTATTCATTCATTGATTACTGACTCTTTCGAAAATCAACTGGATAGAAATGGTATTATTCTCTACTTCATGAGGATGAATTACATTTGCAACACGCTGGCGAGCTCCTCCTCATTATGTTCTTCCAGTACGGGAGTATTCCTGAATACATTTTTGCTGTGGGGTTACTTAAAGTCTATTGAAGTTTCACCTCAACTTGAAAATTTAGAAGAACTTTGTCACAGGATTACTGCAACCTGTCGTGAAATTCAAAGAAAAGTTTTTGAAAACGTACGTCGCAGTTTCGAACAATGGCTATATCATTGTTTAACGAACAACATTTCGAAAACTTATTACATTGATTTTTTCTTCAAGAAAATGTTAAATAACTCAAAATAAAAATAAAACATCTTAATCGGCGAAAGGGAATTTAAAATAGGGTTTGGTCGAATCAATCAATTTCAAAAACTAAACGCCACAACGTAGATTTTCAAGAGACGTGAAGTATACCTCCAGGGTTCTCCAGGAGGTACGGTTTTGAAGTAGCTGAGCCAGTTTTTGCATCAAAAGTTGTCTTTCTCGATCATATTTCTTATACGTGTTTCAGAAAATTTTTTGTAATTCTAGATTTCCAAAGATTTACGGTGAGATGTTTTCAAATGAACACCCTGTGTGGATGTTGCTCTACCAATATGCCTTTTATAACATTCAAAAATTGTCGCATCCCTTTATTAAACATCATTACGCATTTTCTCTGATTTTCTAGATTTCTCTGGACACGCTATACATGTATTATACATATGTATATGTATATACCATACCATGTCATCGTTATTGTTGTTAAGTTGTTGTAAGTATGTGTTCTTGTTATTCTGATATAAATCTTTAGTTGTTTGTTCATAAATACATATATAATATGTCGGCATATTGTAATTTTCACACATAAAATACATACCGACGCCATAAACATAATAATCTTTTATACTAATGCCACTCTTCCACTATTTTCAAATATCGCGCCAAATTTAAATTAAAATATAATTGTCTCATCCCGAAATAGACACTTAGGGCGTATTTTGGCGACGAACGCGGTTCATAATATTTTTGAACACGGTTAATGAAATCATGACGTCATGTTAGTTTGCGCGAAAACGTGGTGTTCCTAATTATGCACCATTTACTGAAAAAACTAACCTGAAAAGCTTTTGTTATTAGAATTATTGACATAATTAGTTATAAAGTTTAATCCTTTTAATAAACAATAAATACAATTTAAAATATTTAGCTCAAATATGTAAAACAGAATTATCTCTTAAATTTTTATCTACATTTTCAAAAATATTAAAATATCTCGAAAACCGGTTGAGTTAGGTATAGGGAATATAACTGTAAGTAGCCTTTATTTACCCTACAGTATCAAAATATGCACGAATATACAGGGTGTTCCATTTAAATTTTCATAACTTTGGTACGCAACTTTTTTTGGATCACCCTGTATATTTCCAAATAATTTTAAAATGTGCTCCTAATGAACCTACACAACCTTTAGTAAAAAGATTTTTAAAATACTTTACCGTATACAAATCGACGGGAATGTGGTGCCCCAGCCTGTATATAATATATAATTGATAATATGATGATGAGTACCATCAACAAAGTGAACAATAACCTACAATAACATCAAAGTGAATGTTGGCGAATGTAAAAACTCTCGACTTGACGCCAAATGTATTGTACGTTATCGAGAAACTTCATTATTAACGAACGCAGATTCTAAACACTCCTCTCAACCTGTGTTCATGTGTTCGTCGAACGGTGGTCGAACCGTGTTCAACGTGACGTCATAAGTTCATCGCCAAAACGAAAGCTTCCACAACTAACGAACCGCGTTCGTCGCCAAAATATGCCTTTATATCGTCGTTTACTTTTTCAGTGGGATGATACGATCAAGGTTACGTTACATATTTTGTGTCTCTTTCTCATATCTTTCTCTTTGTTGCACCCGTTGTAAAACTTCGTCCAGCTAATAATATTATGCTTGCATAGAAAATAGTACAAGTGGCGCCGCGTTGTGGCGATTTATGGCGAATGCAACTAGATAGTTCCCCCTTAATTGTATACTCATTCCAGTTCTTGCTACAATTGCCAGCAGATATTTGAAATTCTTGAACAGGTATTATAGAATAGCAGAAAGTATGTTTTTATTAAACAAACTGTGACTTTTTAATTGACTGTTGATATTTCCGTGCTATGTGTACGGATTAGAGAGAGTAGTATTAGTAGATTATACAGAGTGAGCAACCGGATGTGACCACCACGTGATCACAAATCTTAAAATGGCAACATTGTTAAGTTGGTAGTATAAGATATGCTACATTACCGATCTGTCAGATAGTTTTACAACTTAACTTTAAAACAAGTATCGCTCAGTAGTCTTTACAAAGACAGTCACTCTGCAATAAATTTAATATTTACGGAAACGCTGTCATACATGTTAAATGTCAGATTAAAAAAACGTAAACAATACATATGATAAACAATAAGCAGGATAGTAAATAGTAAAACAAAAAAATACACTTTTTCTGTAACGTTCATGGTCACGTGGTGGTCACATCCGGTTGCTCACTCTGTATGTTAAAACATAAGCATAATTTCTATTTAACGAAAAAAAAAATCCTTTTTTAGATATTTTAGGAGCTTTTTACCATACAGCTTGCATTTTTATCGATATATTCGTCAGGTACACAGGATATACCACATAAAACTCCCAGCTCAAATATCACAGAAACGGATAAAGCTATTTGAATTTTATAAAAAGCTGCGGCAAAAGTCTTTGATTGACATCAGTTTGCTATTAAAAGTATATTTTAGTCTTTGAAAGAATAAAGATTAGAATTAATGAAAATTTTATTATTTATGTTAGTTTCAAACATTTTACGGCTTCGTAGATATTCGTGCTTAAAAAAGCAAAAGTAATTTCAATTTTAAAGCTCGAGAAGCCAATACACAAATTTGTTTATATTCTCCAAGAATAAACGTTCTTCTTTAGAGTAAACCTTCATTGCGAGTAAGCGACATCATACCAATATTCAAATAATAACAATCGAAACTTCCACAACGACAATAGCAAGAAACAGACTTTACAAACTAAACTGACAAATTGAACGAATTATCTGACATTTACAAATATGGTACAACTAGATACATTACGATCATTATTTAAGACACAACATCAAATCGTGGATATGGTGTATTCTATAAAATTACAAAGACTTCGCTATATATACCATTCAATAGATAATTCAAAAGTACATTTCCTGGTAAGTTATAAAATATGGTATCCTATTTAAATTAATCAAGTTACACACACTTAAAAGTTCTTACTTGATTATTTTCATTTTTCGACAGCCCTGTCTAAGATAGGATACATACCTATGGAAAAATATATGGAGCACCCTATACATTGCTCAAGATTCTAAATGTTATTCAGGAAAATTAAAAGCGAACGAGTATATACATATATTTATTAATAATTTTAAAGATGTATAGTAAAACTACTTTATTAAACAAAGAAATAACAATTAAACGTAATAACACTAATAAAATAATAAAACGTCTCTAACTGCACTACACGTCGTCACCTCGTCGCTATAAATTTACATCACATCACATACCTACTTTGTATCGCCAATCCCCGTCTTACCTTAACTGGCGCGAAAACCGTCAAATTCAAATTCAAATTTCTATTCGTAGCTAACAGATGTATGTTACATTTGAAATCTCCAAATAAGGTTAGATTTTGGGAAAATTCAAATTATTTTAAAAACCTTAAGGATTAGGTATTATAAATCTTATTGAAACAGCCAATATTTAATATTTTATGGCATCTCATCGTGCTTTGGTTACTGCACAAAGTCTTTTGAGCACACTGTTCATAAGTTTCTTACACAAGCTGACCGGAGTTTTTCTTCATTCTTCAAAAATTATCTCCTTTAGTTCTCTTTCTGGTTTACATTTGTAAATGGATACTTTCTGCTTTAGCATTGCCCACAAACTTTCTATCGGGGATAAGTCTGGAGATTGAGAACGCCATGCAAGCAGGGAAATATCATTACTTGTGAAACTCTATAGTCTTTGTGACGGTGTGGTAAACAGCATTTTATAGTTCTACACATTCAAAGTTAGAGATTATATTTCAAACAATTTTATGGAATTTATTGCAGTATTTTAAAGATATTTCATTTTAATTTAATAGGTGCCCCATACATTTTTCCATAGCTGTATATAAAATATGATCTATTGATACACTTCATTGTAAGTTTCGCTTACATAACTTAAATTGTTCTTAAGTATTTGTGCCGTATAGGGTGAAATACCCTGTATACACTGTTGTATCGTTTAATTAATTTTTTTTTAGTTCCAATACTTTATTAAACAAGTTTACTAATCATGGAATATTCCTCTCACACATTCCTATCGATGTATCTTGTATATGTATGTATATACATATTTGCTATTATTTAGCGCCTTATACAAGAATAATGAAAAAGATGTTAACAGTTAACTTTGTTCTTCACTTAAGCTTATTTAAATTAAATGAATATTATACATATATTCCTCAGAAGTCCTAATTTATTCTATATTGAAAAGTAATACGTACAGTATTGCTACTGAAATGTTAACGTGATTTTCTTGAATCCACTAGTGTATAGTACATCGATTTTAACTGTAAGTTTAAGGTAATTTTAATACTTTAAATACATTCTGAAGATTCTCTTAAAGTTACTTGTCTTATTCTCTAGGGTTTGCGAGCAAAATAAAAAGGAAATATAAAAGTATTCAACAAAATAAAAATTTTGTTGAATATTTCGTTAAAATCGTTCAAAACAATAGCTGGGCAAGACAAATTAATAGCAGCACATCTTATATCTAAAATTACGTTTTACAAGTTTTTCTGCATAGTTGTGTAAATTATGGTGAACGCAAAATTGAAAATCTTATGAGTACCTGTAGTAACAAATTACTATAGGAAAATTTCAAATGTTGTTATAATAGCATTGTTATGTAACGTAGTATATACACGGAAAAATAAGATTATAGTTGTAATTATAAGTTACAATTCATGGACCACAATGTGGCATTTGTAATATTGTTATGAATGACTACTTACTGCGGTTATTTTGTGTAGAAAATAGTGAGGTAAGAGATTTGATTTATATGTGTGCATTCCACGAGACTCTAGAAGTATGAGAACAAAATAATGTATTAAATCCGCAGTTGACAGGGTCACATAAAATGCTGCTTTCAAACGGCTACTAGACGGAACTAGAGAAAATTGGACAAAATTCACTCGCTATATTTTAAATAGAAAAAGATAGGCACATAATCTTTGGTTATATGTGATAGCTATATTATTAGATAACTCAATTCAATGAGTTTCACGTTGGCTGTTGCTATACTGTACGTCATCACTATTGAGTACTGGACTTGCCCTTCCCAATTATTGCATAGCTGAAGGAATGAATGCAAAGCAGTATTCAGAAAGTATGACGAGAGTGAAATGCTGGCTTCATGCTCCGATAGCATCGCCTACTTTTTCTTCTGGATCAATGTCGTTTGGCGGATAGTGGCCTGCTAGCTTAAGCTTAATTCGCGCAAATCGGGTCGTGCACAGACCGTGCACGAACCATGTTGGGTCACGATGAGGCTGTGGCAATTCACATATGTGCGGCTGTGCATCGACCGTGCGCCGATGATGTCGTGCTGCGAAAGGACGGCCGGCATCCTTTAGTACCATAGTCAATTTAACTTAGACAAGATGGATTCTGGCGAGGAAAACGTAATAATTGCATGTGCAGGATATACGCTGCTTAAGGGTGAAAAAAAAGAAGGGAAATATTGCGTTCATAAGTTATGGAGAGCGCGGGACAAAAAGGAGAATTTCATACGATTTTTTACAAGTTAAGAGATGATCTGGCGAAATTTTATAAATATTTTAGGATGAGCCCTTCAAAGTTTTACAACTTGTTGCAGATAATTCAGACAAAAATTCAAAAACATAATACGAACTTGGCGATGTATTGAGCTGATCACGTTAGCGCTAGTCCTACGACGACTCTAAGGCGACCTTTATGGTTTGTTGCAATTCACATCCCGTGCATCGACTGTGTTCGTACCGAGTTGTCAAAAGTTGCTCCTCAAAGTGATCGAAGACGACATGATCGTAGTCTAGTCGGTGCACATTCCCACAGGTGTGAATGAGATTCGATACATTACCAGTTTGACATTTCAACATAACCAGTTGTTTGGGTTAGTACTATACTCTGTTTTTTAATAAGCGGACCAAATGATAAAATTCGCTTCACATTAGGCAAATTAAACCGACACCTATTTTGAGGATACATTTAAATAATCAATTACAATCAAGGTACTTGTAATTTACACTCCAATGTTTAATTAAATTGCATATATACAACGCTTTTGTAAAAAAAAATAAGTGCACAATAATGTTAATATGTATTTTATTATTTGCACTATATTTGTAGTACATAAAATGTCTTAACATAAAATTTGTATTTTAGAAGTTTAAAACTGGTGTTACATACTATTCAAAATTACAATAGAAAGAAGCATTAGCTGGTCCACCAAACTACATATCGCCAAACACTGGTGTGACTTTATTTTTCAATAATGGTATTATATTTGAAATATATAATTCTACAGTTCCTCAGAAGAATCACTATCACTGCCGCTGGTGTCACCAGATCCAACCGAAATAATAAATGGCTCCACTACATCATCTATTAAGTCATCTATCCTGCCCATTTTGTTTTCTTCTTTAATTACATGTTCTACACATTCTGTCCCCGTTTATGAGGTTACATTTGTAATTGCGGTTAACAAAAGTTAACTTCAGCTAATTTGAAGCTCTTATTTTTTGTAGCTACTTCATTTTTTATTTGTGCCTAAAATAATTTAATAGATTCAATTCATAACGGTAAGGTCGTAATTTAATACAATTTTGTTACCCTCTTTGGCAATTCGTTCACTGCGTATACATTGTAATGTTCCTTGTGATGATTTATTATTTCCTAACTCTAATCGCACCATGGACGGATCAAACGGTATTTGTTTTAGAAGTAACTATTCTTACATTTCTGCTCTTTGTATGAAAGTTGTTGGTATTTTTCCCGCTTTCTGTTATGGTAAGGTGCATTATCCATTAGAACATTATTGACGGGTAATTTCTGAAAGATATTATGGAACCACTCCTCAAAAACATTTGCATACATTTTATTGTGCTAATCGATCATTTTTCTTCCTTCAAATAGTAGTGACCCATCGTCAACAAAACCATTTTTAGAACCAGTATGAAAAATAATTAAGGGTCTCCCTTAAAAAACAATGGCATCACGTTCGAGCACTTTTGCGATTACGTTTTAAATATCTCATACTCTGTATTATATAAAACACTTAAATAATTAGTACCCAAGCTTACTTAAAATTAACCATCTTAATTAATTTATACAAGGTTGAACGACTCATTGGAGATCTGTATATTTTGGTTTTGCCTTATTTTCTTTAAGATTTTGTTTAATGTAGGAAGTTCTCAATGGTAAAAACCATGTATATGATTCTTCTTATGATATATTTAATAGTGTGCTCAAATGTAGATAGCAGCGTATTTCTTCCAACTCGTTGTAATGGTTGTAAAATTAGTCCTTTAGCGTTATATTTACCACTAACACGGTAAACACTTGTCTTCGAAACACCTATTATTATTGTTAAATATAAATATAACATATTTATGACTATTTATATACATATGTGTTTGAAATTTGCAGTGTTGTGTGTTTTCTTTATTGTAGTAGGTACCTATTACTACCAATAATTTTCTTGTAAGTGTTCAGTTAACTTGGCTTTCCTGTACAGACAAATGTCCACGTTCCAAAGTAGGACGTTTTCTTGGAGGCGATATTGATAGTCGACTTTTACTAGGGCGTGGATCTATTTTTACCATCAAATAGTTAAAAAACCTGATTTTCTTGTTTAATTGTAGTAGAAACACAAAAAGATAATAGAAAAATATTTAACGAAGTCAGCTGTGTCCACAATATGGCGTCGTTAAAGTCTAGCAAATTTGGGCAATGTAATCAACAATCCAGTTGTAAGCCTATATTTTGGGGGACCATTTTCAATTTGCTCCCCTTACTAAAAAACAGAGTATAAGAACTACATACATACTACTTCTATATTAAATCTCATTGAGCTATGTTCACGCGAAGTTATGTAAGAGGTACAGTTAACTCCCCCATAACGCGGTGAATGCGTACCGCGTTATATGGAAACCGCGCTATAAGAAACTCGAATTTAACCGTACAAACCAGGCTAATTCGTACCGCGTTGTATAGAAACCATCTACGGCGTTGTATGGAAACCGCGCTATAAAAAACTCAGAATTAGTACAAATCCCATTATTCGTACCGCGTTATATGGAGACCAATAAATACAAAAGACAAGATAATTAATAATTTATTTTTATTAAATTGAAGTGTTAATATAACGAAATGATTTGTAAAATTATGTAATCTTTTAACACTCATTCTTACGAGTCGCCTAACTCGTCTTCTTTTAATGGGCAAAATGTCTTCCTCACTTGGTTTATCTTCACATTGGTTTTCGATTGTAGTTTTTTTTT
>SMLS01059363.1:0-12209 GCA_004785975.1 Popillia japonica
TTCACATAATTTTGAACGATGATATGTAAATACCTACATACATACATTTTTATGTCGCAGTGACAAAAACATTTTCGAAAACGATTGTTTATGCTATCATTTCTTGACGTTGTGTTGTTTCTATAAATACATACATACATACATACATACATTGGTATGTATATGATACAGTCAAGTGTGTCGGCTTGTGCTTGTTCTCTGTTCGGTATACGTGTGCTCCCCGTCATATACCGGTCGTTTTGAGTCATAGGATATTTAAAGCGGCGAGGAGGTGAAGGGAGCTACGTCCCCACCAATATTGTAGAGTACACCGTTCATAGACGCATACGCGTCCCCACTTCTTAGCGAATTTTCATACCCCTTACCTCTTCCGGCTTTATTTATCCTATTTCTCAAAACGACCGGTATGTATGTACCTATGCATACGATGGGAATCTTTCGCTAAGCCGCCTATCGGGTCGTCGGTTGTTAGCTAGCTCTCGCACTCCGTTGTTCCTATACATATTACCGTAACGTAAGTAAAGGAATCCCACTCGTTCCACAAGTATCTGGAGAAGAACAGCGCCGCGCCGTGCCGCGCCGGTAATCGTTTACCGACAACAAGAACATCCAGACTCCGACATTATGCGAGGCGATCTCATGGTGAGGAGAGCACCACACAGCCGCATCGCATATACTTACGTATACATACATACATACATATACCTACAGAACGTATGTATGTACGATCTGATAGAGAAAGGCGCGCGGAGGCTGTGCTGTAGC
Organism: Popillia japonica; assembly: GCA_004785975.1. Lineage (NCBI taxonomy): Eukaryota > Metazoa > Arthropoda > Insecta > Coleoptera > Scarabaeidae > Popillia > Popillia japonica. The sequence continues at coordinate 766 of SMLS01059363.1, forward strand.
AACCAAGCCAACAGTAAAGTAAAAACGGCGGTCGACGGCTCAACCATACGCAGAAGAAGAAGAAGGAGATGCTGCGCCGGCGGCCGCGGGAGCAATACGTAGAGTTTAAAAACCCTCTTTGTCCCCCTTCACATTCTACAAGTCTTCGACCTTGACGAGTCGTGGGAAACCTCTCCCCACCAGTGTGTGCGTTCCTGCAGACTATATGACAGTCAGCTGTTTAACAGATTGAAGCGCAGCCAGGCTCTCTCATTGATAAGTATACTTTAACTTGTTTGTATACTTACCGAATGTATCTATACATACATACGTACATATGTATGTATGTACGTATTTGAAATGTTTGACTGTAGTTTTTCTATTTTAGCTTACATACACATGTATGTATGTATGTATGTATGTATGTATGTATGTATATTAATCCTTTTTATACTTTTTTCCTTCTACTAAGGGATTCGTGCTATACTTATAGGAACAATTCGCCAAGGTTATAGGTACATAAATATTATCTAAGTACATATCGTGAAAATAAGCGCACGTTAGAAAAATTATTAACTATTAACTACATAGGTATTCTAATTGAATTCCGATGAGATGGAAGCTTGCCCTACTTCATTTCAACTTGTTTGATATTTAACACGATAGATCGATGTATGTAGTGGTATAAACAATAGATACCTACTTACATATGTAAAACCATATACATACATAAGTACTTACATATGTACGTACCACCGTTTTCGAATAGATTACAATTTTCTCACTAGATAATTTTCAATAAGTAACGGAGTGCTTTGTTTGAAAGTAAACTTTATTTCTCTTCCTACCGCTTTCTCTCTCGCTTCGTTGGTAGTTATAGGTACCCCCAACAATTACCAAAATCTATTTGGAAAATTCTAATTTTTGCAGTTATCTACATATTATGTAAGTAGATATGTGTACTTAAGTACGTATCTGGAAGTTGATGCAAACAACCAGTGTACGATCATTTGTTATCATTAAAACATTTTTAATCGTCTCGTACATATTGTACGAAATTCTCTACATATTAACGATTTATGTATTTTTGTTGATTTATGTATTTTTGTTGACAAAAAGTCTAACAATAAAACATTACGTACCTACTTATTTTAAGACGAAGCGACTAAGTTTCTGACTATTTACTAACTTATTATTCTCAGTTTTGACAAAAGCTTAGCATCTTTCATACATACATATGTATATCAGCAGTAGTACCATGTAGTACTTAGGTATGTATGTATGTACACACTTTTATTCATGCCTATGTGTATATGTATGTACATACATAGATATGTATAGTTCTTAGAATAAGCATACATACATACACATGTACATACATACATATGTAGGTACGTATATTTACAACTCAAAAATAGTTGTAAAAGTAAATCGTGATCGTTATTTTACGAAATCACGGTCTAAATAAATGCAAAATGAATGGTATGATTATTATACCCGTACATATATACATACCTATATACATTTATACATATATTTTTTCCTGCAATTTAATTAAGAATCTCTAAATTATAGGTATGTACTTATTATTTATTATTACATATGTATATGTATTTATATTTTATATTGATTTGGAAACTAGATGTTATATCGTTTATTCATCTTAATAATGATACTAGGTATGTATGTACATACTTTATAGGTACTAGCTGTGGTTGTTTATTTTTATTGGTAACAAAATTCCTACAGATTGATTACCTAAAACTATCGAACGAAAATAATGACAATAAAAGACGATGAAAATAATTTATATTAACTTCTCTTCTGTAATAATACAAAAATCTAGTATTGTGAAATTTTATAAGCAAGAATCCAGAAAAAGCATGATTATTGTAAAATAGACACACCTACATAGTTACACTGGTAGAAAAACTGGGGTACGTAAAATAATTTTGAACCAAGAAAATCTAAGTTACATAATATGTATGTATACGTATATGCATATGCATGTACATACATACTGTATGTATGTATAGTTGGTTTATTTACATATCATTCAACTATAACTAATAAATAATTTTACTTATTGTTAGTGATTGTATTGTCGGTACTTGAAAGATACGACCTTGAATAAAATGACCCAGTCGTCTACGGAAACCTTATAAATAAAATATGTAGCATTTATATTTTTTGTTATATTATTATAGAAATATCTACATCCTACATAAACTAATTCGTTATGCAGCCGTTATTTGATTTGCTGATTACAGCATATGCATACATATGTATGTCTATGATTCATAACGAAAAAGATTAGGTAATTGTTTTTGTTGGACTGAACTGGAGAAGGTATAACAAACAAACTTGGCGTATTAAAATTTGTTAAATAACATATACCTACAGGAAGTAAAGCATGACGAAAACGTAAATTCCCCGGCTTCTTTGTGCATTTATCATATTAACGGCTGCTGAGAATATTATATCAGCAGGCGCCTTGTCGCCGTTAATAAGCAACACGGATTTCGCATTGAAACTCTGAGACAGTTTCTTAGAAGTCAATGATGTGTAATTATCGCATTCCACATTCGATATTCTTATAAGTCGACAACTTAGTTATTAACTAGTAAAGTTAAATATGTATAGCAACAGCACTGATACAGTCAACGCAAAGCCGATTCACAAATTGTATTACGTAGTACATACATACATACATACAATACGTACATACATACGTATACCTAAGCTGCTAACATCTTAGGAAAGTGTCCAAGTTTGATATTACACAAATGTTATGTGTACATGCAAACACTCACACACGCATGAAATTATATAAGTATACAGCGTGTCCAAAGTTATCGGTGCACTATTGCTATCTTAGTTATTTCTGTAGCTACGATTTTAATTAAATGAGCAAATGTTTAGTGTTTTTAACGCTGATTACTATGGTGTTCTTGAAAAAACAATTGAATAACGCATTCTCGAAAAATTTCGAAATTTATATTTTTTTTAAAACGGAACCCCTGTATTATTTGTACATATTGTTGATCATCATAACATTTTGAACAAAAAATATCCAGCACATAACTATTTTTAACGTAAAAATAAACAAATGAGAAGCGTTCAAAGTTTAAAAATTATTAACATGTAAATTCTATGTAGGTAATGGAAAATCATAATAAAATATTACGTTAACAGTAGAATAGAACTAGTACGGACGCAACTTTTGTTTTTTTACAATGGCGCGCACTGTACTCTTTTGCAAATCTAATTCTCTGGTGCATCTTCGTATGGATTGTTCTGGACGGGTTTCAAAAAAAGCCAACAAGTTTACTTCTGTTTCTTCGTCTAATATAAAATTTTTCTTTCTTCGTATCTTAAATGTATCTATCTCCATTAATTCGAAATTTTTATACAATCTTAGAAAATAGAACTGGTTTGGTGATCGACGATTCACGTATGTGTTCATAATATCGAAGCGCATTTTTTCCATTTTTCCTACAAATCAGATTTACTTACCTCTAGCATATCACACTTTTCTGAATGCGTAAACGGCATTATTTTGAATAAATATGAGGGAATTAATGATTATAATTATAAGAACACAAAATCAAATAACCGACTATTCTAATAAGTAACCGTACGAAAGAGACTTAAACTCTGGACGTTTTTGACAACATTAATGAGCATATTACATGCTTGTTTTGCCTAAAAGTGAAAGAAGCCTACTATTAATAATGCGTCTTTGACACAATTAAAATCTAACAGAACTTTATTATTCGCAAAAAAACGTCACACAAAGCGATTATCGCGAGAGCCGAGAAATGCATTGAACAGCACACTTAGGCAAAATGTTGTAATACAAAATGAAAATTATTTGATTATTGTGTTTATTGTTTTTATTCTACTGTAAACGTAATATTTTATTATGATTTTCCATCACCTACGTAGAATTACATGTTAATATTTTTTTTTTAATTTTGAACGCTTCTCATTTCTTTATTTTTACTTTAAGCATAGTTATGTACTGGACATTTTTTGTTTAAAATATTATGATGATCAAAAATATGTACAAATAATACAGGGGTTCCATTAAAAAAAAATGATAAATTTCGAAATTTCTCGGAAATGCGTTATTCAATTGTTTGTTCAAGAACTCCATAGTAATCAGCATTAAAAACATAAAAAATTTGCTCATTTAACTAAAATCATAGCTACAGAAATAACTAAGATAGCAATAGTGCACCGATAACTTTGGACACGGTGTATATACAGAGCGTGTGATATTCGTATGTCTTCCATTTCAAACGTCCAACACGGAAAACAGTAAACAGATAAATATTACGACAGCAATGTTATACTAAATGGCAAATGACCGAAATTTCTGGAAAGGTGCGCCTTCTGGTTCCTTGTCTTATTTGTTTGAAGAATTTCGAATACCAAAAACAAAAAATGGTCGTGCCTCTCTTGAAACAGTAAACTCGGTCTGTTTCTTCTTACCGAGCCGCCCGTTGTCGCGTCGTTCAATATTTGTGCATACATTGTACTTATAAATAGGTATGTACATACATACTTAAGTTAGGAATGTCCTTACCGTCACTTTTTTAATGAACGATTTTATGTGACACCATAGATGAATGAATACTTATCTAGACAAGTACAGATGTATGTAGGTATAAGGAAATCGTATTTACGAATTAGAAAGTTTAGATTCAGACATCGTTTTAGGTGGACATGTTTGTGTTTTACATACTTATATGTACCTACATATATATATTCAAGTAAAAACTGGTATAGGTAGGTATCCATCAAATTGTTGTATTACAGTAATAAATCGCCTTTGACATACATAGGTACGTATGTATGTACGTTCAAATAAGCCCATCTCATTGTACATATGTATGTGCTTTTAACTTCTTTTCAAGCAATTTTGCAATTTATTTATACCATATACATATATATGGGTATATGTACATACTTATATTATAATGGCAAATGGTATTTTTTCATGAATAGAATAATAGGTAGGTACAAATCGACGAAAACGTTTATGTATACCTACCTGTATGTAAGTATGTAATTACTATAGAAAATTGAATAAATTCCAGAGAAAAACTTTGGCTGTTCGTTTTATACTTACAAGCATCAATGTCGCAGTGTGTATGAACTACGTGAACGGCGGGAGAACGCACTCGTATACATAGTAGCAGTATAGATACATACGTATAATAGTTGTTTTATATGTATGTATGTACATACATACGTAGCTACATATGTAATATGTAACTTGCTATTGGCAAATATCAGAAAAGAAAAATGTTTCGCTTTGGGGTTCTAAACGGTGCGGTGGTTTATCTGCGTGATATGTATACGTAACAGATATTTTGTATTCTTTCGATATGTAGTTTTTGTAAGATTAGGTAGCGGTATTCTCGTATGTACATACGTTGATACAATAAATTAACCTTGCCAATATTAACAAATATCCTATGTATAATATACATTGGACGTATAATAAATGGCTCTGTCTGTGTTGAGCGGTAAGGATCCTAACTCGTATGTCAATCTGTGTGTCTATATATATATAGTAATGCATTCAACATACATACACACTATGAATGAACTTATTAGTGGGGATAATACGCCTATATGTGCGTATAATATACCTACATCAGTAGAGATAATATATGTAGTGGGGAGCGGTTGACTAATGAATGAAAACTCTGTGTACGTATGTATGTACATATGTATAACTTACGTATTTTGTGCATACATCAATGTGCAGTGCAAGGCAAGAAAATAAATTCAAATGATCAACAGATTAGAATGCAACACCGTTCTGAGATCGGTAACGATTGTTTCGTTATCTTCCCCGTCATCTTTCCCATTTATTTACTTTTTCTTATTTTGAAATGTTTTAATTGACTATATTTTTGTAATAAGTACCTAATTTTTCATAAATCGATCTAGACATTATTTATTCCTTAGAATGGAAGAAATGAAACCGGTATATCATTAATTCATCCTACTTAAATTCTCTTACTACTAGTAGGGATTCACTGATTTCATGTAAGTATGTACCTACAACATATATGTATTGATCTACATGCATACATCCAATGCAATCTTGTTATATTGGAACGCTTAATATTAATTTATTTATGTAGGTACCTACAAGAGTAATGGAGTAATTCTTCATTAAAAACATCTTACTAAGCAACCTCAAATTGTTCTTCTTAATTCCTCTTTCTACTTTCTTAGTATACATATCCATGCTCTACCCCTAAATTCTACAGGAGACTGAGAAAAACACTCAGCGGGTAGTGGATACACGTAGATACAGATGATACGCACATACATACATTCATAAACATCGAATAGGTATCGGCGAATGAAAGTATTTTCTTCTTAGAACTTATACACGCCCTACCTTCTCATATTCTTCTCCGAACCAGATCTTTTCATCCCTCGACATGACTTTACACAACATCCACTCGACTACAGGTGGAAATAAATATTGATCGAATATTTACCTTACTTTACCGATGCCAATTCAAATCAGGACTTCGTTAACATTTTTTTCAATATTAGTTTATTAAGTATTTGCACTTTTACAATGCATCTAATTTGTCCCGTAATTTGTAATTTATAAATTATAAATATGTAGGTATAAGTATATGTATGTACTTATGTAAATTTGTAATTGTAAAATGTACGTTTAATTATTAACTAACTGAACGTAAATACCTATTTATACCTTGTTTTTTATTAAGAAGACCTAAATCGAAAATATCCCGCCAAAATATAGGGTTATGATAATAACTTATTTGATTCATTTGATCATTTAAATTTACCGCCAAAACAGCTGTTACTTTAATTTGCCTACTGTGAAGCGGATTTTATCATTTGGTCTTCTTAATAAAAAAACAAGGTATAGTACCTACATATGACTGTAGTACGTACGTGTATGCACTTACATACTCGTATGTATCTGTATGCATGGTTACGAATATAGAAATATGTATGTAATTATACATAATATAGGTATGTATATGTACTATACATATTTTCAACAACCATTAGCAACGGCATTAAATGAGATGAATAAATAAGGAAATTTGACTTTACTTATTTTGTTTTCTTATATGTAGGTATACATATGTGTATGTATGTATAGGTATAGTCCGTAGTGCACGAGCATACACTTGGACCGACACATTATACGCGCATTCTTGAAGATATCGTTACCAACACAACGCAACTAACAATAGGTAATTTCCTGTACGGTTTCAAAGAATTGTCATCGCGGAAAATAATAATTATTTTCCTGTCGTTTCAAATAACGTATACACTTACGCACTAAGTACATATATCTACACGTACATACATACATACATATGTACATACCGTAAGTTTTTTTTATCTCTGAACATATGTATGTATGTACATACATACATATAACGTTAACATGCCCTATGTTTAGTTTTAAAAAGGACAAGTCAATGCATTGTAGGCAATTGTACAATGCAAGTCAATGCACTCTTTGAAAAATAAACCTTCAAGTATGAACGTCAAGATTTTATTTGAATAAATTAACTAAAACAAAACAAACACAATACTACAAGATTAATACGTTTAAATTTGTTGAAAATCAAGCAGAAAAATACTACTGCGGTTGTGAATAACAAACGCATCGTTTTTGAACCGACCAGAATAAAATGACATATGTAGGTAATAATATTGTTAGGATATTATACAGATTATAATTTATTTCAGTGCACCAGCGGTGAAATTATAATTAAGTCACAATTTTTTAATTATCGACTAGGTATACTTAATATCTGGCCTAATCACCAGATAAGAACTAGTTTACTACAGAAGTACAAATTTCAGAAAAAAAACTGACTTAATGTGTTGTCATGTTTACACTGCCCAAATTTGCTAGATTTTAACGACGCCATATTGTCGACACAGCTGATTGAGTAAATATTTCGTTAAATATTTTTCTCAAAAGCGAAAATCCAAGAATGGTTCCTTCAAAATCAAATACCGTTTGATCCCTCCATGGTGCGATTAGAGTTGCTGGAAATAATAAATCAACACAAGGAACATTACAATGTATACGCAGTGGATCAAATGGCCAAAAAAAGTATCGACAGTGATAGTGCTTCTGGTGGAGAATTGCACCCAGAAATGTATTTAAAATGTATCATTATTGAAAAATTCAGTTACACCTGTTTTTGTGCATATGTAGTTTGGTGGACCATCTATTCTTTCTATTGTAATTTATAATAGTATGTAACATCAATTTTAAATTTATGAAATACAAATTCGATGTATATTTGATGTACTACAAATGTAATGCAAATAATGAAATACATATTAAAATTATTGTTCACTTATTTTTTTTTATAAATGTATTGTTTATGTGAAATAGCAAGTGTAAATATCAAGTACATACATTACTTTATGTAATTCTAATACGTCATTTAAATTTACCGTCAAAATAGCTGTCAGTTTAATTTGCCTAATGTGAAGTGGATTTTATCATTTGGTCAAGGTATAGTGTGTGTAATACGGTTGTCGTATATTAACTTTAACTTCAGTCAATCGGTATACATACACAAATATTTCGCTTTTTGCTTATTATACATAGGTAATATATGTATTTTTATGACCTTTTAACTTATCTTATTATCCAGATAGTTTTTCCACTTGTTAGGTCAATGATAACACGCAATTCTTCAAAAGTCAAATTTATTCCAACCTTTACAAAATTTATAATCTGGTTTTCGTAACAACTTCTTCAGTGGAATAAAATTGACGAAGCGGACGTAAGATTCACGGACAATGGCAGTATTCTCTTCAAGATTGTTTAGAAGAATTTAGAAACGAGTTCCCTAACTTCATCTTTAATTATGACAGTTTTCGGCACACAGTGACACATTCCGTTATGATTTTCAGAGAAACAGGGAGTGTTAAACAGAAAGAAGGCGCAAGTCGGGCGAAAAAGCGTTCAGAAGAACTAGTTAATAATGTAAGAGAAATTATAAATAATGCACCAAGAACTTCCGTACGAGCATTATCACGACAAGTGGGTGTATCAATTGGCACATGTCATACAATTTTGAGAAAGGACTTACATTTATTTCCATATCACATGACCTGTTATCAAGAAATCAAGGAAATCGACTATCCCAGAAGAATAACGTTTAGTCAGTGGTTCAATAATTTTGATAATGACCTTCTTGACAAAACCTTTTTTTCTGATGAGTCATGGTTTTATCTGAATGGATATGTTAACTCACAAAATATGAGGATGTGGACTAATGAGAAACCACATAATGTTTTTGTTGAAACCGCACTTCATCCGCAGAAAATTGGTGTATGATGTGCGATTAGTCGAAGGAGAATTATTGGCCCTATTTCTTTCAACGGAACCTTAACAGGAGAAAGGTATCGACAAGAAATTATTATGCCATTTATCGAACAGCTTGACGATGAAGAAATAACACAGGGTTACTTTCAACAAGACGGAGCTAGAGCACACACAGCAGGTGAAACAATTAATATGCTGCAGCAATTTTTTCAAAATCGGTTGATAAGTTTAAACACTGAACATGAATTTCCACCAAGATCTTGTGACATTACCCCATGTGATTTCTTTTTATGGCCATTCTTAAAGAACTCAATTTATCGAGTACACATATAGGTACCTGATCTTGCAGACCTTCAAATCAGAACTGCTGAAAGAATTAATGAAATTGACAATGCGATACTACAAAACGTGTTTTCCTTCATTAGAAAAAGATGTGAGAAATGTTTCGAACAAGGTAGTGGACACTTTGAACAATTTTTATAAAACTTTGCTTGTTTGTTGGAAATAAACATATTTCATTCACTTAAAAATGTTCGTTTTATTATTTTGACATTTGTCATTTCATTCAAATATCTCATCTCATAACCAACAAAATTCCTATTAAAATTTAAGTAACAAGCTAAGACATAATCATAATTTTCAAGGGCTACTTTGAGGTAAAATTTATTTGAATTCGTTGTATGTACCATGGATAAATGTTAAATGTTATGCATGGTCTGTATACATACTACATAATATAATTATATTTCTCCTTAAAATTATTCATCCGTATCATATGTATATAGATATATACGTATGTACAACTTAATTTTGACCAAATCTTCCATATGTATAGATATATGAATATCGTCTATGCATAATACATATGTGCCTACGTGTGTATAAATACAACAGGAAATGAAACATCTAAATATAAATTATTGACATGTAATGTTTTGTTTTTTGTGAAAAGTAAGGACGTGTAATGTGAGATTAGTCTCCGGGGGGCACATGCCAGGGCGTTCAACATGTGCGTATGAGTGTTGCATGCATGGGGAACAGATACAACATATGTACGTACGTATGTATGTACATAAATATGTACATATATGTATGCCGTGTATGTGTAATACATATTTGAGCTTTATGGTAACAGTTGCTTGCTCTTATACCTACATACATAGTTGTGTGTGTACATTTATCCATTCACCAGAATACAATCGGAATCACGTTAGAATTCTAGATAACGACAAAAAAGAAAAAATAAAAGTTAATTACATAATGTTATGCACAAACAATAAGTACTAGAACTTTTCATACTACGTACTATAATATTGGAGCACCATTTGTTTATGGGATGACACAATCTTATTACATGCATGCATACCAGCCTGCAGTAGTACGTAGTCAGGTGTAAGTCCCAATATAACAAATAATACACATACATACATACGTATCATATTTATTCTAAATTAGTAATTTCATGTTGATATGATGTACTGCTTGTCGTAATGAAGGTGTCCATTATTTGTGAGCGCTTATATTGCAACGAAAACAACGAATATCCATCCATCAACACGTTAACATTGAAATTCGAAGACGCGTCGATCATCAGGGTCAACTATAATACATACATACAATACATATACATATGTTATGAGGGTAGCTATATGTAGTAGTAGGTATGTAATGTACATACATACATACGTACGAACGCGGTCTCACACACATCGTACTTTTATTATGGGTGACCGACCATGCCGCGTATTTTCTTTTCGTTTCGTTTGTTAACATCCGGTCGAAAAAACTTAATATGTTAATGTAGCCGGTAAATGCGCGCTTTCTTTCTCGATGCTTCCACTTTAAGATATGTATGTACACTCACCTGAACGTAGTTGTAGAACGATTTACATAGCATTATATGTAAATCGTTCTACAACTTCTTTCAGGTGAGTGTACGTAGAGATGCAAATCGCGCCTTCCACGTGACTAATAGACAATGAAAATCAACCAGAGACTTGCCTACCATACCCACATGGTGTAGGTATATCTATGGAAGTACCTACATACATACATATTATGTACATACATAAATAAATACAATGTTATG
>SMLS01059365.1:0-11446 GCA_004785975.1 Popillia japonica
TTATTAAATTTTCTTCATGTAAGTAGATACTTATTATACAGAAATGGTGAAATAATGTCTTAAAGTACATTCATACTTAGGGACTTAGAGAGGCCTGAGAGAGCGAGCTGAAATGTATCCGGAATCGACAAGAGATGGCGCACAGAAGTTGATGTTGATTGATTGATCGCGAAGGTCAATGTTTTCTATGGTGACCTTCAAAATTTCAGACGTGTAATGTCAATAGTCAATTGTTGTTTACAGTGTGTTTTGTGTGGCAAGTCAGGCGGTTTTGCAAAAAAGGATAAAATCGAATTTCCTGCAGTGATAAAACACTGGATGGCTGGGATGGAATGGTAATATATTAAATAATTGTTCCCGTTGTCTTGAAATAATATATAAACAGTATTATATGCATAAAGCTAAGACGGATTTGCGTTAATGCAGTTTGAAATAGCGGTCTATACTACATAGACATTTTTATTACGTTGCATTATGCACACGGATTTACAATGACGATGCTATAACAGGGAATTTCTCACGGGATACAAGTTGGGAAATGTTAGAGTAACCATATTAAAACGGGAATGAACGTGCTGAAAAATGATCTGGGTCACCCCTTTCGGTGGAACGGTAAATAATCCGTAATGATGTATGTATCTGAGGGGTACGTGAAATTACCTGGAATCGAGTTTTCGCAATGGGCGTTCAGTACAGGGAATTAGGTGAGACTCTTCTCCCCTAACGTGATGATTTGATTTATAATATTGCTGCTGCATTCGAGTTTCAGTAATCTTTTAGTACTAAATAAATTACTTTAGATAATTTATATATAGGTAAAACGTTGCGTTACCTATCTACTTTAACATTTTCATCTATTCATTCGGAACTAACTGCGCAATGATGAGCTACAACAAGGTTTCCTTCAATAAGACAATCTCAACTATGATATAGAAGAACCTTCTCTTAGTACCCAGGAACGAACTTTTATCGTCCTAGTTTCTGAGAAAATCAACGTTGATTAACGCTTTGAATGAACACGTTAGTTCATTGCTTTATATCGATAATGCTCGTTTTTCAACAAGCAAGCCTTCGTAGCCCTGTGGATAACAACTACGCCTGCCCTGCTGGTGGCTCGCGTTCGGTTCCTGTCAGTCCATTTTATTTATAATCATACTGTGCTCGATATTTACTACTTTATTATTTTCATGAAAATTATTCATAAATGATATTTTTCGTCATCGTAGTTTTCTTATTAAATAAATTGGAAGCAAATTTGGATTATGGCGAGTATTTGGAATTTATTTATTTATTATTTTTATTTATTTACTTATTTAATAATAATAATAATAATTAATAATAATAATTTATTGTCCAACAGCGTAGGCCAAATTAAGGACAAATTACAAATACAACTAAGTACCATACAGTAGTGTACAAAATAGGCTCACAATCTAGGCAATTCAAAACCAAATTTAGCAATATCTCGATTAACAACTACACAAGTATGCATTATACAAATCAATTACACTACAGTGAAATATATCGCAATCCATACAAATGCTATTATATATTTTACACAAAAGATTGACAGGGGATCTTAGCATTAAGTTAGTTCTACGTAATGGAACCTGAAATGTAATAATACGACGAGCCGCTTCACAAGGAACTAAGAAATATATGTTATTTAGAATCTTAACACAACTAATTTTCCCGTTAATAATACCATGCAGCATTTTCAGACACATCAGACATCGCCTATCTTCCAGTGAGAGTACATTAAATCTTTCAAGGTAATAGGACTGCGGTATACCCCTTGCAGGGTAGACTCCATCTGACTTGTACGCCAAGTATTTTAACAGCTTCCGCTGAACATTTTCCAAAGACGAAATATGTATATTGTACATTGGATACCAAATTACACTACCATATTCGAGCTTAGAGCGTACGAGGGCATAAAATAGGGTGATGATTGTGGCAGAATTATAGAACTCAGCAGAAGACCGTATCACAAACCCCAGCATCCTATTGGAATCTGATATGGTTTTAAAAATATGTTCGCGAAATGATAAACAACTATCAAAGAGTATACCCAAATCCTTGATGCACTGGCGTCGTTGAAGTATATCATCACCTATAGAATAATCATAGGCGATAGGAGATAATTTTCGGGTAAAAGATACGACGCTGCACTTGGAGACATTCAGCTCAAGCTTGTTCGCAGTACTCCATTTTTGAATTCTAGACAAGTTAGTTTGCAGAGACAAGCAATCATCAAGACACGTTATAGAACTAAATAATTTTACATCATCAGCAAATAATAGAATCCTACAGTCAACATGGTCAGTTATTTGGACTGCAGATAAAAAAACGGACACTAGGCAAGAAACGAACTGCAGGTAAGAAATGGACCGCAGGACAAGCAAGTGTGCTCGGATATTCGAACTTCAAAATACACATCATAGTAGAGATTTGCTTCGAATGAATTTAATAATAAAATTACCATGGCGAAAAATATAATTTATAAATAATTTGTATGACATATAATTATTAATATTGTGCACAATAAGATTGAAAGAAATGCACTGGTAGGAATCGAACACCCCTGATGTTCACCTTGTCACACAAGTTTTTGATGATAGACCGATAAGAGCAAATTTATGGCCTCCCCGCTCACCATACCTGTCGCCACTATATTTTTAGTTGTCCGGCAATTTAAAAAATAAAGTCTTCATAAATATACTACACAATTTAGACGAACAAGCAGCTAAGCGAGAAAAAATAAATAATGTCACTATAGTAAAACTGCAAAATGTAGTGTAATTTAAGACGCAGAGTAATAGATAACATTGGAAACTGCTTTCAACATTTATTGTAACTTTCTTTCCGTTATTTCGTTGTGATTATTTACAGTATAAACGTAACCTGTAAAATTTTTATTGGCAATATATGTATACATAAATAAAAATATCTGCAGGAATTTTATTTTTAAATATTGTCATACTGTTAAATAGGTTGCATATCTAAAAGAGGTCACGTTTGATTATGCCAATTTACTCCCATGGCTATCAAAACTAGCCGTGCAAATAAACCTTGTTCGTATACTTTTTTGATTGCTACGTTGTTGATTTGTTCTATAATTGGTGTAATAGATGGTATTATAAACTACTCCTAATATTTTACCACCTCACAGGAAACAATAATTATTACCTTCCTTGAAAATTATTTATCATTGACTAAGAAACACTTATTTAATCAATGTTTTAGTTTTTTAGTTAATTTAAAACTTAGTTACAACTGCAATTAGGTAATACAAATTACAATAGACAGATTATTTTCAAATAAAGTTTAAGAGTTTATACTTAAATTAGATATTCATTTGGCTCCCTTGCATATAAAATTCCACAGATAAACTATTTAGCACTTCTAAAATTGTTCTACGCTTCAAAATGACCTCGAAAATGCCTTTTAGTATAAGTTATGTATTTGTGATAAGTGATAAGAGTTATGTGTAATACTAATAATGCAGTGAAGGTCATTTAAAAAACATCTGTGTTGCAAATTAGTTTAGTACGTATTTATTTCTTATTCTTTTGTGCCAGAATTTAGCAGATTTTTGCTCGATGTAGGTACTAAATCAAATAAATTGTAATAATCGGTAAAGTTTAGTTTTATTGCACTAAATTTATAGAGTTAAATAATAAAAATTATTGAAATAGATGCGCCCACGGCCTACGATATTTAACTATTAATAATCATAAGTTACCAATGCGTTTTGTATCATTCCAATTATCCATCTTCAGAAATTAATATATGTATATTTATGACATTTTTTAACTTATCTTATTATCCAGATAGTTTTTCCACTTTTTAGGTCAATGATAACACTGCAATTCGAACAAAAGTCAAATCTATTCCAAAACCTTTATAATTTATATACTCGGTTTTCGTAACAACTTCGTCAGTGCGGAATAAAATTGACATTTATTTCGTATCAAATTATAATAAATGACTAGCCATGCCTATCAACAGACAAAGAAATGCAGTGATATATAGGATTATGTTTATAATATAGTGGACAATTTCAGATATTTTGAAATGTAAATTTATAATCATAACACTAATGCTCCTTATATCAATGTATTTTTTTTGTCAAGCTCTAACAATTCTGTTCAAGGACTAGGGAAAAACATGGTAAAAAAACCTAGTCAAGGGCTTAATTTTATAAAATTCAAGCGTGATTAGGTGATTAAATTATTATAAATAATACTTAAATTTTCTACATCTGTTCTAAAATTGACCGCGTTATTTTCTTTTTTAATGTATATCATTTCATATATTAATCTTTTTTTATAACGATTTTTTTTTTAAATCCTAACATTTTCAAAATCAAAGTTATGTCGTAATTTAGAATGCTTAGACAAAGCAGTTTCCGCGGTTATGTTATGCGTTACAGTGTGATGATTATACAGTCGTTTTTTTAGATACTGTCTAGTTTGCCCTACGTAACATTTATTACAGTCCTTGCATTCTAATTTATATACATTACTTTGATTATCTTTTTTAATCTTAGTTTTTAAATTTGTAAATAACTGTCTGTTATTGACAAAATTAAATACGAATTTAAAAAATCAGATATAAACATTACATTTACACCATACAATACCTAAAATGTGGAAAAACTATTTGGATAATTTTTATTCCGTAACTAGATTTTAACTTACCAGATCTACTTCTCAACTATTTAAAGGAACGATTTATAACCAATTTAGTATTGTTTAGATTTTAGTATTCTCATGTCATCATTTAATTTTGTAGGGTATATTAATTGTTACCTGTACCGCTTGACCGAGTCATTTACTAGTTGTGCCTTCTGCATGATAATAGATTTTTTGATTGAATGTAGAGCATTTGTCGATGTATATTTTTATACGGTGTCTCTGGGTTTATCCCCATACTGTATTATTATTATTAAACAATCTAAAAAAAAAATATATTTCAAGAACAAGTTTTGCGTCTCCAGTCAATATTGGATATGTTATTGTGAATTCCAAATACTGCATCATCACAAAGTAAGGGATGACAAAAAATAAAAAATTAACAAAATCTAATTGCTTAATCTTTCTAGTGTATATGGGTACGTTCGTACCCATAGGTTAGAATAGATTTGTCGAATCTCTCTCAAATCTGTTATTATAATTTCTAGGGTACCATGGTTTGTTATCCTAAAGTGTACCTATGTAAATATACAAATTCACATCATTGCATTTATGAAAATAGTAATAATAAACATAGAGGAAATAATAAACACGTACTTTACTTATGGGTACGCTTGTACCCACTATGCGTTTTATTCGTATTTGTCTATCCTAATCGTGCTCAGATTTGGTAGAAATATAACTACAGATATTTTTTTTACTGACTACCATCTAGGAACTGAGTTACTGAAACGTAAGCTTACTCTAATAGGCACATTACGCGAAAATAAACTGTTATTCCTGCCGATTTCCAGCTTAGTAGAAATAAGGAAGTTTTCCCTCTATTTTTGGACCCCAATATGTCTTTAGTATCATGTACCCCTACGAAAAACAAATCTGTTTTACTTCTATCGTCAATGCATTTAGATGCCAGATCCAGATGAACATAAGAAACCAGATATAATCATTGATTATAACAGAACAAAAGGGGGTGTAGATACTTTTGAGAAATTTGCCTCACCTTACACATGCACGAGGGGCACAAGTAGGTGACCTGTTTGTTTGTTCTATAACGTGTTGGACCTAGTAGCAATTAACGCGTATGTAGTATATATGCATATAAATCCACAGTACAGTGCAGAACTACATAAAAGACGACTTTTTTCTAGAAGAGCTAGCATATAATTTGACTGAAAACTATCGGAATGCTCGATTGAGCACTAATATTCCTAAGAAAATGAAAATAAAAATACATGCTGTAGCGGAAACTAGCGGTAACCAAAAAACTAGTATCAAACGTAGATAATGTAGAGAATGTGGATAGAAACGAGACAGAAAATCTAATACGAAATGTCAAACATGTAATGGTTTTATCTGCTCAGATCATGTCAATACTTTCTGCAAAAATTGCTTAGAATGTTACTACAGTCATTTTTTCAATGTTTTTTCAATATTTAAGTTTTATATTACTTGCCCCAGCAAAACAGTTTTATAGTATATATTAGCTGAAAAGCGCAATATAAATGCATTTAAACAAAGTATATATACTGACAATAAGTCCGATCTTCCCCATAGATAATGGATACTACATTGGGATGAGGAGAGTAGGAAGGTTAAGGAATGCGATTGTACTTGGTTCTTTATGAAAATAAAGACAGACCTAGAGGTGTTTGACTAGCAATCAGAAGTGCAAATACGATATCCAAGCAATTGCAAGTGCCGTATACCAAGGTTTGGAAAGTTTTACGCAAAATTCTAAAAATGTATCCATGTAAACTGAATACGTCGTTTGTATTACACGGAGGCAAATTTGGCTACTAGAAACGATTTTTCTTTGTGAGTCATTCCTCAGATGGAAATTGAATCCGAATGGTGATCCCGTATTTTATGGACAGATGAGGCACTTTATTCTATATGGATTTAATACTCAACACTGTAGAATCTGGTTTGCAGAAAATCCACAAGAAGTCGTTCATGACAAGAAAGTCACTGTTTGGTGCGTCTTTAGAACTAACTTTATCATTGGTCCGTATTTCTACGCGAAAATGCAGAATGGAGAAGCCGCATCAGTAACGATACTTGGAAATCCCTAAAGATTATGTTATTCCACATCTGCAAAACGTGCATTCATGGAATTGAAAATATTATTTGTATGCAAGATGGAGCAATGCTCTTTCAATTAAAGGATGCAGGTTTTACTACTAGGTACGATTTTACTTTCTGAGTAATGGCTCAGATGGAAATTAAACCCGATTGGTTATCCCGTAATATTGGAGTCAACACTCAAAACTGTAGAATCTGGTCTGCAAAAAATCCACAAGAAATCGCTGAAGGTCTTCATGACAAGAAACCGTAACTGTAAACCGACAACCATACTTGTCAATGTTAAATGAAATTAAATAAATGAAATTATGTATATTATTCCACAGCTGAAAAACGACCACTATGGAATTGACATTATTATTTTTACTCAGGATAGAGTGCCTACGCACATTTTCCGAACAGCTAAAGAATTGTTAACCAACGTTTTTCAAAATCGTGTCTTAAGCAAACATTTCGCAAATTTCTGGTCAGCAACTCACTTGCTCTTGAGGGACTAAAATTGAAAATAAATTGAAGATGATATCAAACAAGGAGTTCAAGCAAAAAAAATTACGAAAAGTGAACAAAATTTGATACACGTAATGTAGAGAGTTGTTGTAGACTGTAATTGTACAAGTAAAAATAGAAGTATTCAAAAATAAAGAGTATATCTATGCATTTTTTAGTCTTGTGTATGTCGGGCTTGTCGATTCGAAGATACGACAATGCTGCTAGAAATATATCACTGGTTCCAAATTATCAGCAAGATGTATCCAATACTGAGTAACGAACAACTACCACATCCAGTAACAAACTTAAGAAAAACGTTAAAATATGAGCATATTAGTTCTCGTAATTGGAGAAAATTCTAATTACAAATTACTTAAGTAGGAAAAACACAACATATGGTGCTAAGATCAAAGAGAGAAAAAAAATCGTAAAATAATTCAAAACACAAGTACTTTACTTAACGGTAATCGATAATTAAACAGTAAGATTAAAGCTATATGAGAACACTATCCGCAGTTGCTGTAATTTAGTTCGTAATAGGAAAGAAATTCTACCCAAAGAACCAGTTCAGTATCTCTTCTTCGTTAATTTAAATACCAATGAATAGATATTACGCCCGGAAAACTAAATTAGGAAAAACTGCGCAAGGCATTTACAGCGCAAATACGTAGTAGAAATTTATTAGCAAGATGTATAAAATGTATCTTAACAAAAATAACGTACAGTGCTTTCATTTAATACCAAAACCCACGTGACCTCTTTTAGATATGTAATCCACTTAACAGTATGGTAATACATACATATTTAAAAATAAAATTCCAGAAACTTTTATTTACATATATTGACAATTAAAATTTTGCAGGTTATTAACGAATTAACGGCACTTAACGAAAATGCAGGAGTAAAATAAAAATGAAAACAACGAGGCAAACAGAGGCGTATAAAACTGTCAAATATCAACTCTGTAACAGTCAAGTTAGACCGGTTAGACAGCTTAGGGATATTATTTGTTTTACCAACATATTATTTACGTTATCTTACGTTAGAGTTCACGTGAGTTTCACTCACAACATAACAACACAAATATATTTTTTAGACATCTAAGTATACCTAAATAAAAATGCAGGGTTGGTGCTCTATCAATACCAATTCGAATGCCCTATGCTTATCTAAACCACACTATTTTATGATCGCGCTTGAGCCTAGCACAGATATGAAATTTTTAAGTTTAAGTTTAAGTTTTTTTTAAGTTTTTCACATGGCTCGTTTGAGCTGAAGTATTTTGCGGGGTAGTTGATTATACTATACTAGCATATGCAGTTAATAACACAAACACGACATTTAATACCTCGCTTAATTTCATTACAACATTGTGTAACATATGTACATATAGAACAAAATGTAATTCCAATGAAATATTGGCACTTTTTTAAGATGCTTGACAGGAGCAACGTTCTGCAAAAATAATTGTTTCTAACAAGCAGCAAAGTCTATTTTCACTGCCATTTGGAGATATAATAAAAGAGTTTTGTTCCTGCAGTTGCAGTTTCAATAGTACCGCCATATACGCGTAGAAAATATAGATAAAAATTTCGGAAAACAAAAACCTAAGATGTCATTTATTCAAATGCAAACCCTGATATTTCGTAATCTTTATCTATTATACCTTAAGATTTAGGTTGACGTAATGTAACAGTAGTGACAAAGATAGTTGATGTTTTCAGCAGTTACTTCAAGGTAGATTTGGCCAATTAAAAGCTAAAAAAAACTACAACGATACTATACTTTATTCTGAAATTGTTGGTTGGGCTATTGCCGTCGTTTGCATTACCTACAGCAAATCACCGCATCTATACGGCTTACCAAAAATTCACAAATCGGATATTCCCTTAAAACCAACACAGTCTGCAATATCCAACACGCAAGATTATCTAGAAGAAATCCGAAACCTGACACTTGAAGAACAGGACATGTTGGTCAGTTTTGACGTCACCAGTCATTTCACGAATGTACCAACCGAACCTACCCTGGCAGCAACGAGAAACAGACTCTCGGCCAACACCACATTACACGAAAGAACTTCATTGAGTGTGAATGCCATCATGGAACTAGTGTCCATTTGTGTGAACACGGCAAACTTCCAGGTAGAAGACAGGTTTTATCAACAAGAGTTTGGCATGGGAACGGGCTCCTCACTATCTCCGATACTAAGCAATATCTATATGCAATGAAAGCAGAGCTATAAATATGCAATGAAAAGCCAAAAATGTCGCTACGATATGTAGATGACAAATTTGTAATATTGCCCTATGGCGAAGAAGCGCTGAATGAATTGATGAATGAATTGAATGAAAGGATGAAGTGTTGAAGAACCGAAAAAAACTACGTGGCAGTAATATATTTATATCTGAAGATTTGACCAGCGCAAGATACAAACTGTTACGGGCTGTCCAAGGTAAATGTGGAAAAACTAATACTTGGACAATGAACGGTGCAATAAAGACAAAAGTGGGTACAAAAACATTTAAAATTAAATCATATGATGATTTGCAAAAAATTTAGAATTATTGTATTTTTGGTGGTTTTTTCTATTAACTACTTGTTAATTCATAGACTTGTTTGACATGACAAATTTATTTTCCTTTTGCATTTGAAATTATTTTATTTACATTTTAAATTGGTTGTATTTAATCTTTGAATTAATAGATTGTTTTGAAAAAAAATTATATTTTAGTCGATTCTCTTTATTATTTTATAAGCCGCGGATGCGAGCGGACGTATTACTTAAATTTGAAATTATACTTTAATATTATTCGTACATTCTTCGATAGGGAAGAGAAAAGTAAATACATATAAACTGTTTATTTCTTTTTTCGTTTTGTGGTTTGCTGTTGCAGCTAATAACATGAGGATTGGTCACTTGAATGTGAGATCAATTTTGGCTGACTTTGCTGCTTTTCGAAATTATTTTTTAGACTTACAATACGAGTTATTTTGTGTCAGTGAAACCTGGTTGAATGATCAGAATAAGCATTTAGTTGATGTAAATGGTTTTATATACTATCATGTTGGTAGAGTAGGTAGGGGTGGAGGTGTTGGAATATATGTGAGTACGTTATATAAAGCAAAATATGTGCATTCATGCGTAAATGAACATATGGAGGGTCTGTGGATTTCCGTGTCGCTGGGTAAGAGGGACTTCTTAATTGGTTGCATTTATAGACCTCCCAAAGGTAATTATACTGACTTTCTTGAGTCCTTTGAGGAAATTATGACAACATTAATACTAAAGTTTGATAATGTTGTTTGCTTGGGAGATTTTAACATAGATATGTTAGAGACGGGTAATGTTAGTGTTTGCCGTTTTTGTGAAGTTTTAGACACATTTAATCTTAAACAAATCGTAACAAGCCCAACAAGAGTTACACCTATTTCTGCTACCTTATTAGATTACATTTTAATTACAGCTTCATTAAATGCAGAAAATGTTGGATACAGTGATATGCATGGTTTATCGGACCATCGTTTAGTATATTGTACTATAATAATACCTAATGATCTCACGGTGTCTACAAAAAAGACCTTTAGAAATTTCCGTTCTTTTAATTATGATAGTTTTTATAGTGATCTTGTAAATTTACCTTGGTTCTATATTTATGATCTGTCCGATATCAACACTAAAATTGAATTTTTTGTAGAAACATTCTTTATCTCATGGAAATGCATGCCCCGCTTCAAACAGTAAAATCCTTTAGACCAAAAGTACCTTACATAACTGATACTATAAAAGCAATCATCGTGATGAGAGACGCAGCTTTCGAAAAAGCCAAAAGTTCTGGAACTACAACAGACTGGGATTACTACAGGCAATTGCGTAACTACACTACTTCGGCCATTCGTAGGGGAAAAAAAGCCTACATCTCTTACAAATTTAAAAACAAACAGTCTCGAGAACTTTGGGCTGAATTAAAAAATCTTAACATTTCAGGTAAGAGAAAAAGTAACATACCGGGAAGTTTGGCAAATCCGGATGAGATAAATAATTACTTCATTGACTCAGTCAATATTATTTACGATGAAATAATAACAGCCAACAACAAAAATCATTCTTTAGATCTCAACCGTTATTTTCAATCTAACGTAAAAGCTACCGTTGTTAATTCATTGTCATTTCGACC
>SMLS01059369.1:0-12563 GCA_004785975.1 Popillia japonica
GTGCCAACACAGGTACTTTAGATTCCTTCCCATTGTAGAATTAGCTCTAAAAGTTTTCCCTGCCTTTTAAACTTTCAACTAATTCTTTTAGCGGTTCCAATGTTTCTAGTTTTACCAATAGTTTCCTGTTCAAGTTGACAGCTTATAAATCTTCAGTAGCTAACAGAGCTTACTAAGAGACTAGAAGAAGAACAGAAATGGATTGTGTCAGAATATCTCGAGCTATTTAAGAGAGAACATAATTTTATATGATATCATATAGAAATACGAAAGTTAGTCCTTGGATTTTGTCTTATGTCAAACATCCACAATGACGCCCTAACATCATCAGTTCAAAATTATTCTAGGAATGCCTTACAAGACTAAAACAACCCAGGCAAAAGAAATAGAGTTGTAGTATGCTGGGAAGATCGCCAAAACTTTATCTTTGGGACTGGAGCTGTTCTGTGGCATAGATTACAAAATGCCCTGCCACCAAGAAGGATATTTGCAAACGAATATTCTGTTATTTGTCTACAACAAAGGATAAGAGTCGCCATATTATATCTGATCAAAGTGAGCTTCCTAATTGAACATTTGCCAGCTGGTACCATAAAGAAACTGGAGGCGTTTGCTAAAATATTATCTAAAATGGTACGCAAACGTGCCCATATTCTCTACAAATACATATATGAAGAATACGATACCATTGCTAACGGTTTAACGAAATGTAGCAATAGATGTTGTAAAACGTATTTTATAATTAATTCTTCGGTAAAACTAACTAACTTGAGGTTCTTCTCTCACAATGAGCAGCAGCAGACCTGAGCATTTGCATGTACAGCTTCGAAACAAAGCCTCTAAGAGTAATTTGAACAAATTTGTATTCATTACAATTCGTTGATTTCAACCATTTCCTTGTATTTCCAAAACTTCTGTTCCACCTTTCCCTAAAAAATGAACAGTTACACATCGAATATAATTAAACCCTTAAACTACTATCTATGCAGTGTGATAAAGCCAAGAGAAAACAAGTGGGAAGTATTTATCTGAAGGAGCAAGAAAGAATTTCTTTACCAGAAATACCACACAACAATATGTAGAAGATACAAAAATATATTTTGTGTGGGAAGGGAGGGCTCGAAAAAACTGGCAAATCATCTCTTAATGATGACTAACCCATGATGGTATGCGGCATTAGTAACTCAGTCATTCACAATTATTGAGAGGTTATTTTATCATGAATAGCCTTGATGATATGTTGGAACCTAGCAGGCAAAACGTGGGACTGCGATTTGATGATATGTTGGAACCTAGCAGGCAAAACGTGGGACTGCGATGGCTGTACATCAGTATAGTGAGACCTATGGTAACATACGGGGCGATAACCCATTAGTGGAGGGAGTTGATTATAGGACATTGTACCTCAGGCACGCCCTTCTCCAACATTGCACCTACAAACCATTTATCAGTCGTCGACCAACACAGAAGCCGACCAACCCGGGCAGGACGCCTCAAGGCCCCAGTCTTTAAGAAGGCCGACGAGTCGAAGGACACCCAGTCCGACTCAGATGAAGAAAGCGGATCTCATGGCATTTAACGATTAATCAGAGCGGGGGCTGGTGATGCTGCGATTCCATGTCAGATGGTTAGGAAATATAAGTGCGAAACGATCTTCCTCACGAAGCTACGCAACAAGGGAGAATGGAAAGAAGAACAATGCACCTACTCCCTAAAGGCAATTATCATTAAATGGTATACGGACGGTTCCAAAACTGATAAAGGAATAGGTGCAGGAGTATTCGAACCACGAATCAAATACTCAGAGCCAATAGGAACTTACCCTAACGTCTTCCAGATAGAGATCAATACTAGTGGAAGATGTGCTCAACTAAATCTTGCCAGGAGCTATCAGAAGCGAAACATTGCAATTTTCACCGACAGTCGAGCAGTCATAATGGCGCTGTGTTCTAACATTATCAGATCGAAATTAGACTGGGAATTCTTAGAGAAATTAAAGAATCTAGGCAAAGAGAACACAGTTGCAGTATGCTGGGTACCAAGACACACTAAAATCGGTGGCAACGAGAAAGCTAATTTATTAACAAAGAAGACCGCCACAACATTGTTTGTGGCACCGGAACGGTTTTGCGGAATACGGATGAGCACTTATGAAGGACAACGCAAGGACAGACAATATTTTCCTAGTCTGGGACATTCCAAGGAAACCTTAATAAACAAAGAACAAGGACTTTCCCAGAACTAAGTAGGAACAAACTATGAGTACTTGTGGGATTTCTTCAAGGGCACATCCATTTTGAGGAACACATGAAAAGGATGGGTTTGAAGCCCAATAGCGACTACAGGGTATAATATATCACTGGGTCGCAGTGCAACATCACCCTCAACCTAGATATGCCAACGCCCATATTGTCTGTAATATTCGAGGGTTTGTATTAAATCTAATGATAGTCTCCATTCTATTACATTCCCAGTTCTACTAATTGGTCTTGGTCACAAGTTTGTCTGTACACGCATGGACTTGTCTGGCGGCTGACTGGATGATGCTCAGGGTAACTGCAATATTAGGTACTTCTGAACATAAGTTGAGCATGGGTATACAGGGTGTGCCAGCAATAAAAAGACGGAGGAGCAGCAATCGCAAGCTGGAATGCCAGAAAAAATAAATCAAAAATATGAAGTATCTATTCGTATGCTAACTGCAGAAAAAATATAATAAAGAATTCAATTGGCCTTACGCCGGCCCTGGACGAGTGCGGTATAAACCGAACGAGAGCTGCATACAGGCATGTATCATTTCGAATCAGCTGTGCGACGTATGTACGATAGATATACAGTTATTCAGTCTTCACCATTTTACTTCTATAAAAAGAAAATGTATAACAATTCATTACATAAGCCCACTGTTCTCGTTAGTGTGAGAATAGTTTCCGATACTTTGAGCACGAAATATGCAAGCATTAAGAGCTATTTTGTTAATTAAATCTGTGATTTATTCCACTTAAACATTTTGCAGTAATTAATGCGGCCGGTAACGCAATTACTTTCAATGAAAGATTAATAAGTAAGTTTAGAGTACGCAGATTTACATTGTTTGTAATGGCTCAAATTTAAAACAGATGATTGTCCCTAGCAGGTGGAAACTTTCTCATTTTACAAAAAAAAAAACTATATCCTTTTCTTCTGGAAACCTATCATTGTGTATAAACTACTTTTTTCCCTTAAGGAATTAGAAGTAATGGACTCCCCAATTGGCAGGTAGTTAACTATAAATAGATATTAGTGTGTGCAAAACAAATAATAAAATTGGGTATCCCGTTTGATATCAATATCGTCCTATTTGTTTCCTGTTATAAATATTGTAGATTTGTACTTTTCGCTATCGTATTACTCTACTACACTGCGTGATAGGGAAGTCATAAATATCAACTTCCTTATCAAAAAAAAAACCAAGGATTTTCCTAAAAATTCACAGTAGCTTAAATTCTACCCATACTGATCGTCCTATTATTATAAACGGAATATATTTTTAAAACAATTAAGAGACTGTATACAAAGAAATTCGACGATTCGTTGATTTTTATTAAAAGAACTATTTGTGCTTGATTTGTCGTTTACTTATATGCATCAATGTATATTTTAAGCGAGCCAGAAGTCAAGAAACACCCACACCGGCCCACAACAATATCGGTCGGTAACTGGGCGCTAGAAAAGACAAATTCGTGACTGTGTGCATTTTACATAACCCGGTATTTTTATCGCCGTTTCAAAAATAAATCATCAAACGTATATTTAACTCTCCGATGTTTTACACTGCGAAAGAGCAGACGATTCTGTGTGCTAGAATAGAATCGTATTGTCCTTCTAACAATGTTAGCGAGTTCTACAGACAGTTTCGAAATTTGCACTGCGCGGACAGCTTTAAATCCGACAGAAGTTATAGGTTTTATATTTAAATAACCAGAAAATTTTAGTTAGTAATAAAAAAGTGGAACAGGATATTCTTACAACTGTAAAACTGAGAATATTCGCCTTTAATACTATTTATAAAACTTATCAATTGGGTCGTTCATTATTTCTGTTTCCTTATATGTGCAACGTCTCCAACTCGAATTGCACCGGGTTGGCAACAGAAAAATCCCTGTTTCGAAAAAAATAGTTCGGTTTTATTTTTATAAGTTGGAGAGGGTTCAATTAACCCCATACACTGCTGTCATATCCAGTTGTTACTTTTTATTAACTACTAATATTTTTAAATTAAAATCTACAAGACACTCTGCAAAAAATCAGTATTTTCTTATCGCTAGACGATAGATCGCGTGATAAATTATACACCTCCACTTAAAATTGTGGAAACACACATTAAATCTAAATCTCACAACAATTAATTTCACTTTTCGGATTTTCGTGTAGACATAGATTAAAACAACTATCATTTCGGTTGCCCCTAAGGTATACACCATGATTGCGACAGATAAATAAGTGCGATAGTGAGCACTCGTAACAGTAATAGTATTATTATAGTAGGTCGTTACATTTAATAAACGGTCACCCGTTTTATATCCGACACGAACAGATAGAATCGAAAACACCATCTAATAATTTACTTAATAAATACAGAGCCCGATAACCGTGGTGCAGGTGAGTGGTAGTCCTGAAATTAACGCACGCGCATGAAAGTACATACACACGTAACAATGGCCAACCTGAAATATGTATAACATACAACCGTACGTCCATGTGCATGCATGTATGAATGTAGAAAAAATCGATCCACCTGCGTGTACTCATTTAGTAGACAATCATTGTTAACATTCCGTGTTCATTCATATTTATTGGTTCTGGCTAATTTTCAGACCATGCGGCTTCATTTAGGAGATCGCTCAGCGTGTACGAATTATGCAACAGCTGCTGAACGCTTCGATCAATTAATATTTTAGAAAAACAAGAAAAGGCGGTGCGCCGTAACGATTTAAATTTTGGAAGGGTGCATTTAGCTTTAGAATTGTTGGTGAGTGTTAGTTGCGTCAGAAAACCTTTTGAATTAATGACAAAAGTGATCTTTTGATAAATATAATACATATAATGAGTTTTTCACATAGGTACATATCTTAAGCACTTATAAAATAAATGCAATTTTTATGCAAATTTTATTAAAATTTGTACTACAATTTTACTTAACGGCTAACATCATTTCAAAATGCACCATTTCAAGTAAGCATGACAGGCAGCTGAGACTTTGGAATAGTGTTCAAAGTGTCCACTATGAGCAGTAATACAGACATCATGTAAAGTTCGACATGTTGTCGCGAGTGCGTTGCACAGCAAAAATGGGATCTCGCAAATCTTTAGCATTTCCAATATCGGGACGGCGGGTCAAGGAATCTGACGTCCACGTCCAACACAATGTGGGAAAGTTTCGATTAAAAATGCTTGAATAGGTCTACTACTATGCACTGGTCCTCCGTAGTGCATAAACCATAATTGTTGTCGTATCGTCAATGGTATGTCCAAATATGTACTCGAGTAATGTATCCCAGAAAAACTTTAAATATTAGTCTGCACTTAATCGTCGTAGGATCACGCGTGGTCCAAGTAATTGATCGCCTACCAACCCTGTTGTATATCGTGAGGTCTTTCGTATGGCTAATGGTGAATGTCGTAGTAATTGAAAATACCATCTTTGGTAATCGTAGATTCACCAGTGAAGAAAGTGACTGGATCGAGATCTGGCTGTTGAACTTATCTACGCTCAAACCAATAGCAGAAGGCGGAGGGGGAGATTCTAGTTCCGTTAACCTTTGCAGAAGTTGGATATGGCACGGATGCAGTAAATTCGTTTTCAAAATTTGATGCAAGGTAGTTTGAGACACATTTCCTTGCTTTGCTAGGTTTGTTGTGTTTATACCGGGATTCGCTTCCACGATGTTAAAAATTTGCTTGCTTGGAACAGTCTGAGTGACTTTTGTGTCGGAATTACTGAACCTGTATTCCGAAGCTGATATACAACTCCCCAGAATCATCGCAGTCGATTTAGGAAACGTTCTGCGTACAAATTTCTTGCTGCAAGACTATTTTGCTCAGTTTCTCCATAAATAAAAATCATGTCGGTATATTTGACATTCGTATACGTTATGACAAAAAAAAAGATTTCTAGGTCAAGTTCTTTATTTCAGAAATTCAGTAATATATGCAGCTATTTGTATTTATTTATTTAACAAATAAAGAATCAATCAAAAGAAGACTATTGTCTTCAAGATAGTAAACTGCTAAAACCTTGTACATCAAACTGTTTTTTAAGTACCTGATACTGATTTTAGGAAAGAGAATTTAAGCAAAGTTAGATCAATTTTGGACAAAAATAGTTATCCAAAACAATTTTACGAGAAATTAATAAAAAACGAATACATAAAATATACAACACAGGCAATAAACAAAATAGTAAAATATATCACACACTTCCATACATTAACGACTTAAGTGACAAAATTAAATACCAATTTAAAAAATCAGATATAAACATTACATTTACACCATACAATAACAGACAGTTATTTACAAATTTAAAAACTAAGATTAGAAAAGATAATCAAAGTAATGTCGTATATAAATTAGAATGCAAAGACTGTAATAAATGTTACGTAGGGCAAACTAGACAGTATCTAAAAAAACGACTGTATAATCATCAATACACTGTAACGCATAACATAACCGCGGAAACTGCTTTGTCTAAGCATTCTAAAGAATTACGACATAAGTTTGGTTTTGAAAATGTTAAGATTTAAAAAAAAGAAAATAGTTATAATAAAAGATTAATATATGAAATGATATACATTAAAAAGGAAAATAACGCGGTCAATTTTAGAACAGATATAGAAAATTTAAGTATTATTTGTAATAATTTAATCACCTAATCACGCCTGAATTTTATAAAATTAAGCTCTTGACTAGGTTTTTTTGCCATGTTTTTCCCTAGTCCTTAAGCAAAATTGTTAGAGCTTGACAAAAAAATACATTGATATAAGGAGCATTAGTGTTATGATTATAAATTTACATTTCAAAATATGTATCTTAAATTCTCCACTATATTGTAAACATAGTCCTATATATCACTGAATTTCTTTGTCTGTAGATAATTTTGTTGATAGGCATGGCTAGTTATTTATTTATAATTTGACACAAAATAAATGTCAATTTTATTCCACTGAAGAAGTTGTTACGAAAACCAGATTATATATATTGTAAAGGTTTTGGAATAAATTTGACTTTTATTCGAATTGCAAGTGTTATCATTGAGCTAACAAGTGGAAAAAACTATCTAGATAATAAGATTACTAAATTTTCATTTTCCTCATCACATACCGCAGGATTTAAAAACACTGGCTTTTTATAATTCACTGTACCTGTTTCTCTAAATCTCACTAAAAGCTAACGCAAAACTTTTGCATTGTGATGTCTTCGATTTGGAAATCTTTGCATATAAAGGCGAGTAGCTTCATTAAAGTTTTCATTTGCCCTACCAATGGCCAGGAGCATATCGACTAGATCGTTGCTACTGTAATACTGTGGTATGTTTACCAATAATCAACAATTAAAGACAGTTAAAGAATAACGTTTGGAATATGTCAACTATGTACATTTTTTATTTCAGCGTGTGCTATATATTTTTTTTTATTTTCTTAAAGTATAATAATGAAAATTGGATGACAAAATCTACAAAATGATTTTTTTTTCACGAACTAAGAACTTGGCAAAAAAAAGTTATTTATATACATATATATATTTGCATAGAATTAGGTAGCCTTAAGAGAGAAATTTATAGTTAATTTCGTTTGAGAAAACTATATTTCTATTGTCACTTTTTTTTATAGGAGACGATGTATAATATTTTTATACATAAAATTAAAGTATGCGTTGGTCCGCCCTATTTTTGTAAACAAAATTTTTAGCTATTCCTGCTAATAACATTATACAGTATATATTAACTCAGATTCGAGGTAGAAATTTTGTGGTTTAAAGCGCACTCGGAAATCATAGGTAACGAAATTGCGGATGAAACTGCAAAACTAGGATGTGAATGTATTCAGGTTTTAGATCATTTCTTAGTACCTAGAGATATAGTATATAAATCATTATCAAGATCTGTTCAGCTCGAGTTTCAAAAAGAGTATTCTGACTCTATCACTGGGAAATTTTATGAATTAATTCAACCTGAGCTTCCCCAAACAACACGGTTTCATGAAACCAATTCAAATAATTTTGTTAAAGTTATAAATAGACTTGGTTGCAACCTTGGTAAATATATGTAATAGCTATCTAAAGAAAAATAAATTGAAAAATACTGACGCATGCGATTGCGGTGAAATTGAGACCTTGGAGCACATTATATGAACATGTGAAAAGCATTCTAACAAAAGATGTAAACTTCTGCAGAACCTATCGAAGTTGGTGCGAAATCCATTTAATTATTCATCGTTATTAGGATCCCTAAATATCGAAGTTTTCCGTAAAATATGTCAATTTTTAGTAGAGTGTAACGTCAGAATTTAGAGAGTGCAAGGTAAGTGTGTATACTGTAATCCTATGTTTGAATCCTCTGTGGGTCTACCTATGAACCGTGGTTCTAGTTTGTTTGTTTATAACAGGCCCTGATGAACACCTGGGTGAGAAGCGAGTGACCCGTTGTGACTATCCGTTTTGAATGAAAGACTTCTTTGAATGTGCATTGATGGACATGGCTTATAGCTAAATCCAATAATAATACCTAATATCTAATCTGACATTAATATATTTGATGGCGTATCCTTTGATTCAAGCTGTATAAATAGCCGTGCTGTTAGCAAAGTAGCCCTTATCTACTGGTCAGCCAGAGTTAGTACTTCATCGGAGTTTCCATTTTTCTCGTAAAGAGGAGTCCCTATTTGTTTGACAATAACTATTTTAGATTTAGCAAGACAATTGGCTTCAGTATATAGAACAATATCAGATTCTTTACCTTGAAATAGATTTTGCTAAGTCGGCGCCGCAGAAGCACTGCCCAATTAGTCAAAATTGTTTGACAACTATTTGCAAACATCCGTCTTACAATATAAACTGCCTGGTGTTGCCAATCATATTGTATGTACATCCAGCGAAATAACGTGTATTTGTATTATAATGATCCTATATGACAACTATTAGTCTCGTATGGCATAATTTCAGGTTTCTTGGAAAACCATTGAAATAGACATCATAATAATCATTGAAATAACAATCTAGTCAAAAATCTCCTTTTAGCAACTCATTGCAATGAAATTGTTATTGCTTCTTTAGTTTTTAAGGAAGGAACTGGTGAAATTTTTCGGTTTTACTATTCTTTAGTGATACATACATAGGTGAACTATTGAGGGAATAGTTTGGGACAAGAGCCAGAGTGGTTAGGGCGTATCTCTACTTAATGTCTGCCCACTTTTTCAACATTTCTGTTATTTAAAGCTGTTTTCTAGTTACAAATATAGTAGAGGTCAATAAAACGCGATTGAATTTATTGTAATAATAATATCGTTTTCGTAGCGTGAATTGTCTTCTTTGAGTGTTTATAAGCGAGAAAACTTAAGGGGAGTTCAGAGCTCTCCGTTTGTCCGTTTGCGTTTGTACGTTGACCAATCACAGCACGTTATTTTTATGTGCTTCACAGTCTATCCGATAACGGATAAAGTTGACCGACGTTGAACTTTGTACGCGTCCGTTCATCCGTTTACGAAAAAAGTGAGGTTAGACCTGTCACAACAAAACGGTTAGCATAGGAAATTGATCTGTCAATAAACGTACGTTACAGACGCAACGCTATGAACCGCAAAAAAATTTTCATCCGTCAACGTATAAACGCAGACGGACAAACGGAGAGCTATGAACTAGCCCTTATTCGATTGACATGTCAAGAATGACATGTGACGTTTTAAAGTTGTAAAGATGACAGAAGCTGAAAAACGCAAAATCAATCTGCGAGGTATGAATACCGTCGAAGGGGAAAGGACGAACACTATAGAAACTCCAAACACTGAAAATGCTACTGATCCTGACCAGGACAAGGACCAGCCCATTGATGCGAAAAATAGAAGGGAAGGCTAATTACGAAAATGGAAACTAGCTATCTCCCTTTTGGAAAACCGTTATACAGCACACAGGGTAGCACAATACCCAATACTAAGACAAAACACACTTGAACGAATATGTGAAACACCGACACACACAACATAGTGGGATCGCACAATGCAGACAGACCACCACGTCAACCACATGAATGTATTGTATTACTTACCGTAATTTGGTCGTATACAAATACAATGTAAATACCTTTAGAGAGAATAAATGAGATAAGAATAATAATAACCCATTTATTAATCCAACAGAAATTTCCAATTACAGGGTTATAAATATTAATAGAAAAATTTCAAAATGTAAGAGACTCAACGTGAATTAAAGAAATAAAGGGAAAAAAAAAGGAAGAACGAACACCTAACATTATTAACTCATAAGAATCCAAAGCTCAATTGGGAATACTTCCTAAGCAATACGCTATCTGGTGGCCGTTTGTGGAACACTTTCATGTGGGATTGGGTGCGTTCGTCAGACCACAGCAGACAAACGTGTTTTGCGATTAGGTTGACGAACATGTTGACAGTTGTATAGGTATCTGGTGACCGATCACGTGCTACCGCCATAATTTCAAATACTGATTACCGTTTGCAGCAATAAGCATAATTTTTTTACGCTTGGAAAAATGGCGACCGCTTGCTAAACACGTTTGCAGCATAAAATGACATAAGTCAACGTTAATGGTAACAGGTTATCCCACATAAAAGGCTTACAGCAGTGCCGATAGGGGCGCTGCACTCTTAAAAAGTTTTCCCAATACTAAGCAAAATAAATACATAGCCAGAAAGCCAGAAGCCATAAATGTTATAAAGCTGTCACCAAATATGTCCAAGTTGTAATTACAAGTGGGTATAAATAACACAGTCTATGTAATTGTGAATTTTTATATAAATTTGTAGCAGCTCTCCTGTTTTGAAAAGTACTGTTACGAATGGCGCCATCTAGCGACAAAGGCGTTTAAAATGGATTATGCAGTGCACTGTAATTATGATATGTGGATGGTTCGCGTGTTTTCTGGAGACATTCTAGAGAGGGCGTTCTAGAACAGTCTAGTTTAGTGTAGAGACTTCTAGAAGCTATATTTTATGTATATAAGGGTGACAATCTCGTATGCGGGACAGTCTTGAACTGGCGCGCAATTAGAACGGACGCTGTGAATATAAATACGAGACGTGCATATAAATTTGTGTTAGTTGAAATAAATAGTTTAATTAGTGTTCTACGTTACCAAGTAATTCTTAAGTGTTAAATTAGTTTAAATAAATACTTCTGTGAAAATATTATCGCCTGAAGATTATTTAAAACCCTAAAAACGTAACAATTGGTGTCAGGTGTGGGGTTTGGCGATAATTTTTCGTAATAAAATAAATGAAGATGGCACTGAAACTAAAAGACCTGAAAGTGGTAGATCTGAAGAGGGAACTTGAAGAAAGAGATGAAGATACGAGTGGAAAGAAGAAAGATCTTGTAGAGCGCCTCCGAAAAGTGATGAAAGAGAACGGTGAGGACCCAGAAAACCACGTCTTCGAGGTGGATGGCGGTATTACCGAACTGAAAGGAATGTTGGAAGAAAATTCTAGAAGCCTGCAGACGTTAGAAGATAATTCTACAAGCTTAGAAAAGAAGTTAGAAGAAAACTCTAGAACAATGGAAGAAAATTCAAGAAGCCTAGAAATTAGACTAGAAGAAAATTCTAGAAGTCTAGAAAAGAAGTTAGAAGAAAACTCTCGAACAATGGAAGAAAATTCAAGAAGCCTAGAAATTAGACTAGAAGAAAATTCTAGAAGTCTGCAGTGGTTAGAAGAAAATTCTAGAAGCTTAGAAAGAAGATTTGAAGAAACTTCTAGGAGCCTAGATCAGAAGCTTGAAGA
Source organism: Popillia japonica (assembly GCA_004785975.1). NCBI lineage: Eukaryota > Metazoa > Arthropoda > Insecta > Coleoptera > Scarabaeidae > Popillia > Popillia japonica. Next base: position 12,009 of record SMLS01059369.1, read on the forward strand.
AAATTCTAAAATCTTAGAAGAAAAGCTATCAGAGGCTATGGAAAATTCTCGAAAAGAGCTGGAAGAGCGTATTCAGCGAATGGAAATAAAATTCGGGCAAGACAATTTGGCGGGCATTGACGACTTGTCCCAGCCGCAAGTACAAGAAGTGATTAAACAAGAAGTAATCCAAGCGACCCCAATAGTTCAGGGACAAAGTAAATTACCAACTTTCGACGGCAAAACACCACTAGCAGAACATATGACGCTTTTTGAAACAGCTGCCATGATAAATGCCTGGAATGAAACCACCAAAGCAGGTAACCTATCACTGACGCTACGTGGCGATGCTTTGGGAGTACTTGAAGCCATACCTCTAGCGGAACGACAGAACTACGGAGAACTTGTGAAACAGTTAGAAATGCGTTTCGGCCGCAACCACATGGAACAAGTATACCGATCGCAATTGAAAAATCGCTTACAAAAGTCCACCGAAAGTTTACAAGAATATCAAGCAGAGGTATTCCGCTTAACCAGATGTGCGTATCCCACAGTCCCTGACGAAGTCAGAGAAAG
>SMLS01059370.1:0-24059 GCA_004785975.1 Popillia japonica
CCTGTATATTTTAAGCTAAGCATTACAAATCAGTTTTAGCACGAATGCCGCTTTGTTTTAAATTTTAAATATTTACACTAAATTCAGAATGTTTGGATATGCGTTCGGTTAGTACATAATGTTGTAGATTCTTAAAGCAACTTTTTGTATGTATGGTATGCAAGTATGGTCAAATAAAAGATTTTAAAATGTAATGTGTTCATCTAGTTTGTATTGACATTTTGTTAGGTTATAAAATGGCCGTCACTTTAGAACAAGATTGTTTTAGTCCTGGTCTATTATCGAAATGGCAATAAAATTGATGGTGTATGGTTTATTCGCTTCCGAATTGTATCGAGGAATTTCAGCTTGAGTGTCTACATTTTGTAATGGATTATATGCAATTTAAGAAATCTTTTGGATAGAGCTGTTAACCTGTTTTCTGAAACTGGTAGTATTTCAAGAAAAGCAAACAGCGGGGCAAATAAGACAGGTACACCTCAAATTGTCAATCGTGTTGATGAAATATTGGAAAATGAACCACAAACATATGTTCTACATCTTTGTTTATTTATTTATACTTCTTCTATCTGTAACATCATATTGTTAGTTGCTACCATCGAGAATGAAATAATTTTTTTCGAATTAAGTGTATACTTTGAATACAGTGTATACTAATCCGCTCTATTTTAAATAAGACACTAAAAAGTTAAAATGATTATTTAGAAACTAGTGACGTCAGTAATCTTTGGATTTATGTAGTTTTGTAACAGATGCGAATAGAAAACATGATCTTTCTACCCTGTCAAAGCGGTGACAATTTTGACATCTTCGAACTCTAGGGATTTTGTTACGCTTAACACTTGTGAATGTGAATCTTTTTGCGGAAAAGTAAGAGTTTTTTTTTCGCAAAGAAGTATCAATGATAAAAAGTTGGCATTCTTAGGATAGCATGCTTTAAATATGTATAGTCATTTTGATGCCAAAAAAGCAAGTTGTACAAATTACTCCTTCTGGGGCTGGGTGTAACACTTCTAATGTCACTGAGTATATAACTGTTAATGTAGATTTTTTTTAAGGGTAAATTTATTTGTGGGAATTTTAGTATAGCTCTGCAGCCTCAATTTGGTTGTTGATTGGTGCTGTCAAATGCTAAATTCGCCCACATTACATTTATTAATATTCGGCACATGCATCGTGTGAAACTTGATTTACAGAGACAAATAGCTCATTTGGGCACATGCATGCACTGGTTTGTTTGTAATTTTTATATCTTTCACACCCAGTAGTATCTACAGAACCCATATTGGAAGATGATTCCTAGAATAAAAGGGGATAGGATATTCCACATCCCACTATACGAAATATTTGTGCGACGTCTAGAAATATTATTCGCATCACTTTACACAGCTGAGATACAGACAGATATGGTTAAACCAGTTTAACCTACAATTTTGTCGTACAGCGTCCTTAATTCAGTACATACATATCATTTGTATTAAAGGAATTGTACTTTATATTGTTTGACAAACACATTTTTGTGGGTGTTGATTTTCTAAAGTAGATAATAGGTAGTGGTGGTTGATTTTATTTGTTGTTCGCCGAAATACTAATCAATAATGTACGTACTGTCTTTAACTGCTGTGCTTTTCCTCGAACTGTTTGCCGTTTTATGGGGACTAGGTAGTTCTAACTCTGATGGATGATCCATATAATATTTGGGGGTGTGTTGTCTGAAATCCGTAACCCCAGGATCTGCTCCTGCATATTTGAGTATCTTTTGGATGTAACCTTTATCCTTACACATGGGCGTGTAATGGTAAGCCGTTCGCCCTTCCTGAAATATAAGATTTACATAGAAAATTGCATTTTTAGGAAAATCCTTATCATACTCACCGCATCACGTAAGTGAACTGTGGGAGGATAGTTTTCGATCAAGTACTTGGCTATATCTTTCAGGTCATAATAAACAGCTTTATGAAGAAGACCCACGCCTGCTTCATCTTTCGCTAGTACTAATCTTTTCTTTTTGTCAGGTTCTTCATCAAGGAGAGATTGAAGTTCTTCCAGTCTTCCACTATTGACAGCGTCATGGAGAAGACTGATCTTTGACTGAAACAAAGAGATTTTAGATAAGTTTTTTAGCTGATATGTTTTGAACGATTTATCACGCATTAATTCTATAGTTCAATAGTATATTATCATAGTATAGTATATATATAGTATATTATCATAGTATATTATCATATATTATATCATATTTGGCGATAGTAGTATCGTATAATGGATTTCGAGAGTTACGGTAATCTCAGTATTAATACATTATAGATAAAATATGAAATAATAAAAATATTGGGGGTCAATTTGATTGCGAATAATACACTGTGTTGTAAAGTTAATTACGGTGATCTCAAACCCTCAATTAAGGTTTGGGCGGTAAAGTTATAAAGACCTTGACCATTTTTTATCACACTATGCCTTATTTTTCAGGTTATACAAGTCAACTTAAAATTATATTTAAAATCTGAATATTAGAAGTACTATAAACTACGTCATTGAGATAGAAAATTTAGATTAGTGAGAAAACGCCCTTTAATTGTATTTATTACATATACGACGCAATTCATTTAAATAATTACTATTCAACAGATGATAAACAATGAAACATAGAACAAAAAATCGATAATTAGCGAATGTGTAGGCTTTTGCATATGAACCACCTGCTACTTGTGTAGAAGTTGTTTGAGGCGTTTCTATGTTTTTCTAAAAATAGATAATACAGAGCGAGCAACAAAAGCACAAAAAAATAGAAAGATTTGTTAAAATAAATCGTAATAATATCAATACAGTGAAACCTGTTTAAAACGCAATCGACTGGGACCAAAATATTTTCCTTTATACACAGGTTTCCGTTTTACTCAGGTTATTATACATATGTATTAAAATATGAAATTCTAATGTTTCATTCAATCGTCCAATCTAAAGCATACCCAACGCGTGAGATTCCAAAATTTTAACGAATTTGCTAAAGTTCTAAGACAAAATAGGCACGTATCTAAATCATATTGCAGAAAAAGGAACACATACCTATTTTATTTTATTGATATAAATATATGTATGAACGTTACTTTATCAACGTCCGACAAAAGATCGAACATGTGTGCATAACTATGTGTATTCCCTTTGTATTCCGTCTTCCTATTGAGCCGTTTTAACTAGTAATCCACACGTGTGATACATTTTTCAATAGACAAAGTGTTTCCTTCATAGGTGGCCGTCAGGAATGGTCTGTTTTCTAATCGTAAATCAAGCCAAGGACCGTTGCCGGTCATTTGAAGTATGTAAACTCTGTTATTTAAGGTGGAAACCGATTCCGTTTTATGGAGGTTCACAATACTTTTTGGTCTAAATTTATTAGTACGTTTTCGCGTTAAACAGGTTCCGTTTTAAAAAGGTGCAGTTGCTATGTTTTTTTACGAGGACGATTCCGGACTATGAAAATTTTCCGCCTTAAACAGTTTTCCGTTTTATCAAGGGTCCGTCTTAGGCAGGTTTCACTGTAATAGGATACATATCGATAATCGAGACTAGTAGCATTAGAGTATGAAGTAGGGTAGTCGTTGAAAATGCCAATAGGAAGGCTGGAGATGAACAACAGGAAGTATGGAGAGTGAAAGAATTGAAGCAGAATTAGGGAGAAAACACATCGATCCAACCATTTGCGTGAATTGAGTGATATGCCTTGGTCAATACCATTTTCCGAATAGATCTTAGTTATTTGGAAGGAAAGAAAGTGGTTGTTGTCTCTTTTGGACTCACAGCAGCACATATGTGTATAACGTGCAGGGTAGATTTCCAGGCATATTCTAGTTTGCCTTCCATCCCAGTTGCACCCGTGAGAAAAAGTGTGCAAGCTGATCGAGAACTAGTTTCTCTAGTTTGGGTTCGTCCAATCTCGCGACCCCAAAGTAGCTCCGCTTCTCCTCGTCCCAAGCAGGGCAGTCAGAAAGGAGATGCACGGGAGTTTCCTCCACATTTCCGCAGCTCCTGCACTGGGGAGAGTTTACTAAGCCCATGCGAAACAGGTGTTTGTTCAGTGTGCAGTGCCCAGTCAGGATGCCTGTTAGCATCCTTAGCCTGGGCCTGCTCATGGAGACAGCTTTATGGAGCCTATCCTGGTAAGGATGAACACCCAGGATTTTACAGTGTCTCATTCCAGTGAGTCCCCTCCAGTGGGACCGGTGTCTGGCAGCGAGCGGAGTTCTGACGAAGGCCTTGACGCAACCATACTCCCACACGTCGGTTCAGAACCTATATGTGGTCGCTCACTGGCTGCTAGAGATGGGCAGTTCACGAACTACTCAGTTCAAAGACACGTATCCTTAAAAAGACTCAATGAACTGTGTCCGTAAAATTATTCTTAGTAGTTCCCAGTTCATCATTCATTTATTACCATTATTACTGCACATAACTTAAATTCTTATAGAAATTGAAATATTAAACAAGATTTCTATTGTGTCTATATGTACAATTTTAAAATAATGTATAGCGCATTGAAAAACCAATAAGAGAGACGTTCGAAATGAACTAAGAACTAGGGGAACTTACAGACACACAAGACTCGAAAATGCCACAAGTTCAAATGAACTAGGAACTAGGTGAACTTACAGACACACAAGATCCGCAACACACACAAGTTCGAAATGAACTAGGAACTAGGTGAACTTACAGACACACAAGACTCGAAAGAGCCACACGTTCAAATGAACTAGGAACTAGGTGAACTGACTGACTCACAAGAGCCGAATGAGAGAACCAGTCGAAATGAACTGAGTAGTAGGTAAATTGACTGATACAAAATTCGTAAGACAGGCGTTCGAAATACATTAATGCAAATCAAACCGCAACATATTCTTTGTAAAATAAGAGACTAAAGAAACGTGTCGCAATTCTGTTATAATAAAAATTGTCTTGTGATAGTAATTTTTTTCTTTATCATATCATTACTAATATTTGGCAACTTTATATAACATTTTTAATGGGGAATGTTCATTATCCAATGCATAACACTTAACTATACGGGAATATCTGCAAAAAAATTACTAGTACCTACTGAAAATCAGAAATGAACTGCGAACTGACTCAAAGATACAGTTCAGTAAAATGAACTACAACCGATGACACGGATCTGCAAATTGAACTGTACTGTCTATCTCTACTGGCTGCTCTGGCTAGCCGTCAGCAATTTCATTACCTCTAATCTCGGAGTGGCCCGGCACCCAGCTCAGCGTAACGCTGCAGTTCTGCCAGTTGATTCAGCTTCCTGTGGCAGTTCAAAACTACCTCAGAATCGAACTTGACAGTCTGTAATGCCTTGAGAGCACCCTGGTTGTCCGAAAGAATTTCCACCACTTCATTTCTATGCGAGGAGGTTAAAATTCCTTCCACGCACGTCTGAATGGCTATAATTTCGGCTTGGAAAACGGAAGGTGAGCGCACCAGGCCGATGGATTCACCCTGTGACTCCCCATCCTTCCAGATTCCAATGCCCGTGCCATTTGGCGTTTTGGAGGCATCTACAAACCAAAGCTGGAGCCCATGCTTGCGTTTGCAGATGTCGGATAAAAATACTTAATTACTTAATACAAACCAAAAATTTAACTGAACACGTTGATACTCTCAAAGATGAGCTATACGTAATGAAGATATGCATTTATGTGAACGGAAAATAGTTGGTAGACAAAAGAAAAACGAAAGCTGAAAAGAAAGAAGCAACAAAGAAATATGTAAGGCAGCTGCACACAACATTCATAATACTTTCAATACTGTTGTTACTGTTGTTGAGAAAAGAAAATAGAAGTATGTGTACCTTTGTTGCTTAAAGTAAACAAAAGCATGCTTCTAATGATGTATGCATTGCATTTTAGAAAATACTATTTTAACCCAGATTATTCTTTCTAATCGCTCCTACGGGCATTAAACGAATGTAAACTTTATTAAAAATGTGTAAGTTAGCTGGCGTTTGCATGAGGTACATCTAGTAACCGGTTGCATGTCCAGACATGATACCGATCACGCCATAGACTGGTATTCAAACTTGATAAATAAATAAAGTGCAAAAGTGGACAGTATATGTCCATCAGAAAAGCAATTGTAAAGGAAAAACATTTAGGTTAGAAAAATAGGGTGAATACACCCAGTGTAGGTAAATTACGAAATGAATATTATACTTAAACGTTCACATACATAGATGATAGCTATTTCAGTGTACATATATAAAATATATATTACGTGTACCTATGTATGTATATCATGTAACTAGACGCTGTTACAGCGGAATGTGATACCAACACACCTGTTTATTCATTTTGTGCGCAAAGTTACATTATACTCAAACAGGAAGTGGTGTATATGGTATGCATCTGCACCCACATTGTCCATATATGTACATTTATATTTTTACAGTGTTAAATGTATGTGCACAGAGTGTGTCAATGAACCATAATTATTTTTCGATCTTCAGGTGGTGGAACTTTCATTTAAGGTTAATTCATGGATATTGCATGGTTATATCGTTGATAGAACTAAAGAAGTTAATTTAGCCATTGATTAACGATTACGTGTTCAGCTTTTAAGACAAAATATATCGTTGTAGCTCACGGAAAATATACAAGCAAAAAATTACTAATCGATCATTTAGTAACTTTTTTAATAGAATAATAATATAGGAGTTATCGTTATATGCAGCTAAATAAAGATAATTGTAGAGCTTACCATTAAGCTTGGTACGCTTTTTAGGAATGTTCTTGTTTTAAAATCGCCTGTGTATTCGCCAATTAATTTCCTTCCTTGTCCTTCTAGTAGAACATATTCGAGTTTCTCTAGGTCACCACTCTTAATTAGTTGTTTCAGATGCAATGAGTCGATTTGTAACACTGTAAACAAATACAAAAATATAGTTTGGTGTCATTTTACACAATAAGTTTTAATATTTTCCAGTCTGAAAGTATTCTATAAATCTTTACGCCTTTTAAACTAAAACATTATGTAAACGGTTAAAAGTAGTTTGATGATAATTGGAGTATGTAGCTTAAATGACACCTTGAATACATCCATTTAATCCAAATGGCAGAGCATTTAGAACACGCGTTACTAGCATTTTAAAGTAAGTAAATATGTTCTATGTTGTAAATTTGCTTTTAAAAAGTAAAAAAGGTTTCTCGAACTGCATCCTTTATTATTTATTAACTAGTACATATATGAATGTATTTTTCTGGCCGTTAATTACTTATCTATTTTCCAGATATTTTTTCCACTTTTAGGTCAAATTAAACGCTATTCGATTAAAAAACCATTTACTCCAGAACCTACATTTGTACATATATACAGTTAATTAATTAGGTTTTCGTCCACTTCACTTCGTCCGTGGAAGAAACTGACATTTAATAGTTATTCAAAGGAGTTTTATGAAAAGTTAATTGAAAAACTAAGACAATATACAACACAGCCACTAAAGTAAATAGTAAGATATATCATACCGTTATATACATCAATGACTGCAGTGACAAAATTAAATTAGAATTTAAAAAAACAGGTAAAAACATTACATTTACACCTAACAATAAGAGACACTTATTTACAAATTCAAAAAGATAATCGAAGTAATGTCGTATATAAATTAGATTGCAAAGACTAATAAATGTTACGTAAGTCAAACTAGACAGTATTTAAAAAAGCGCCTCTCTCACCAGTACGCTGTACTACATAATATAATCGTGGAAACTACTTTGTCTAAGCATTCTAAATAATTAAGAAATAACTTTGATTTAGGAAATGCTAAGATTAAAAAAAGAAAATATTTATAAAAACAATTTAATATATGAAACGATATACATAAAAAAAATTACATTTTAGAACATTATTAAATTAAGCTCTTCACTAAGTGTTTTGCCATGTTTATTGTTAGACCTTGACAAGAAATACATTGATATAAGGATCATTATTCTTATGACTATATATTTACAATTCAAAAATTTTTATTTTGTTCTTGAAATTGGAAATATAATCCCATACATCATTGAATTTTTTTTCTTTAGATAATTTCTTGATAGGCATGGCTATTTGTTTATTATAATTATGTGACATGACTTAAATGTCAATTTCTTTCACAAAGTGACAAACTGTTGTACAGAAAATGTAATTATTTTAACTGTATATAAGTTCCGGAATAAATAGATTGAATGATAGCTTTTATATTGATCTAATAGTGAAAAAAATTTCTGGAAAACAGTTCATTACTAACTGCAAACTTTGTTAACTAATTGAAATTGTTCATCGTTGGTTAGCCATCATGCTAATGTACAGACTAACAATAAGATTAGCTAATAATAGGTTAAGAAGCATACTTGTTCTTTATATGAGCAATTTGAAGCGTATAATTAGGGTCATAATTGTTTATTAAAATTTGAGTAGTGAAATATTTGTGAAATTTAACGATCTAGTGAACTATATACGTCAAATGTTAAAGTTATTCAGATAACGAAAAATTATTAAATTTTTATATGTTAAGGAAGTCATATTAAAAACCCGAAATGTACACGAACAGAGAATACCAAACAACAATTGTTAAAAATGTAAAAAACAAAAGATTTCGTATATAATATAGTAAGTACTTAATATTGTATACAGTTTTAAAATATTTCCAAAAGCAGAAGTAGAAGTAGTGCTCACTCAACAACTACAAATATTTGCCATTTTTACAGTATGTTTCATCAAATTGCAATATTTACACTGACTGTATGGTATATGTATCAAAGTAATGAGGACAGTAATTGAGGAAAGGTAGCTATTTTTTTGATAAGTTGTGCTGTCATGTTATTATTTCTATTTTTAACAAAATATAAATCAATAATGCATGTGTATATCAAATGAAAATATACCACGAGCTCCTTACAACGAAATATTCATATACAGACAATATAAGTAGGTAGCTTCGGATTAGCGTATTTTAAAATTCCTTAAAAATGAGATAAAATAAAATGGACTTGTTGAGTACGTACGCTGCGCATTATAGTAAAAAGGAAAAAACCACTTACCTACTACTAAAGTTTATTTCAAAGAATAGATTACATTTTAATGAATCTCAGTGTCTTTTACCAAGTATAACTTTAATAGAAATTAGTTTTTTTTATCATTTTATGACCAAAATTATTTGTGTTACCAGTTGGAAAATGAGTGTGAAACTGAACGAAAAGAGGAAGGAAAGGTGCCGTTTTGTTAGGTACCAGTTTAGTAAAGGATCTGATCGTGACAAGAAGTGTTCAATATCACATGTCTATCGTTTGTAAAAATTACACTCTCGGAAATACTTGTTTCGCAAAGTATTATAAACGATAAAAGTTGTTTGATCAATTTCTCCCGGTGGAGGTATTTCTACCACTTCACTATCCTGCAGGTGCTAATTTTATAAATTTATCATCGGTGAAACGCGATGTTATAAAATTAGAAAACATATAGACATAACTGATAGTCGAAACTTTTCTTGGTTTATGCGGTAAAGGAAACGTATAAATAGATAGTTGTTGTTAATCGTGTGTCTACAACAGCTGCTGAACAGGAACATATAAGAGCTTTTAGTGCCTATAAAGAATATTTCAAAGTTCTTAATTTTGGTTTGATTATGTTTTATTAAATAGAGGAGTTAATGTAATTAGTGATTTTCAAGTGATAACTGAAATAAGTTCTAAATTTCATTGCCATTATCCATCGATTAAAACTTATGGTAATACAAAGAAATATTATACATATAAATATATAAATTAACAACACTTTGTTTTAGATAAAAATTCCAAAAAGAAATATCTGTGTTTAGGTGTATATTTTATCAAACAAGGTATGTAAGATGAGATAACTAGTGTACTATGTAAAATCGGTAATTGTGTGCTGTCCAATTTTCTTCTAAAAACATTTTACTGGGTTAATTTTGTTTTTTGCAAGAATTTGAATTCAAAAATACGACTTTTCAATTGTATCATACTAAACTTCTTCAGAACACATACTTGATTATAACCTATAAAATTAATTGAAGGATGAATACAATGAATAAAATTTATGCTTAATCGTATTTATCATAAATTAATGTTTTAACTGCAAAGAAAAGGGGGCGTATTTCTCATTTAATTCATCTCGACAATAGTAGACGAATTTGGCATCCATCACTTGCGTGATTCTGTTGGTAATTCTCTTCTAAAGCGAATTCTAAATGTTAGTCTCGGCCTATTACCTTTTATTTGGAGCTTTCTTTCTCAACCACTTCCAAATTTTAAATTATGTCGTAGAAGAAAGGAAAGAAGTGTGTCAGTCGTTTCGAAAGCAAAACAAATGATTTCAGCTGGAATTGGAATTAATTGGATTAACTTAATTTTACTTTATGCTCTCCTGTATATTGCACATATTTTTGATAGCAGCATCCAATAAAGTACTTTTGTGATCCGTTGGAAATCAGCATTCATAATTCTGTTATCTAAAAAGTTTCTCATTTCAAGAATTTTCGTTCTATTTTTATTCTCCTGGTTTTCACTAGAATACTGGAAAAGGCCTTCTGAGACCTAATCCGTTAATGAATGCAATAATTTGACTCCGCACTAGAATCAGGTTTAAGGCGCGGACACATTTGCGCTACTACAGTGTGGAAAGATACCTACTGGGCAAATTATTGAAGCTGGGAAAAATGACAAATCCATTTTGCTTTTGTAATTGATTTTGCCAGACAATATGGTGTGTTAGCGATTATGTTTTGCTTGTGAATTTGTCCTATGCTGATTTCGATGATATTCCAATGATGTAGTCGTAGCAAGTATTCACAATTTCTAAAATTGTGAATTAAACTTCGTCGCTTCTCCAAACGTCTGGTGTTTCGCAGAACTTACTTTTAGGACCGCTGCTGTTTTATTCTTACAAGGCGTATCATAAACATTGGAAACAAATTAAATTGTGTATATCTTCAGATTATCTTCAATGGTTTCTAAAGACAGTCTTTAGAAACCTTCTGAAGGAGCTGACAGCATCTCCAGTGAAACGTCAAGTGGAAACTTTTCTTCACGACAACACCAGAAAGACTTCGACGCAGTGAACAACGGTCGTGAAAACCTATGCTCAACTGTTCTGGTAATCATGACTTGATCATTAATCCTAGAAAATCTTTGTTCTGCTGTTTGAAAGAGAGAGAGAGAGAGAGAGAGAGAGAGAGTTGCCACTGCGCTGTAAGACGAGCATTTTAAATTAATCGCGCCAAAATTGAAGGTCAATATTAAATTTCGCCTTTAAGCTGAATGAAAAACTGATAAAATACAAAAATTGAAAAAAAAACTCAGAATATCATTTACTTTGTAACTTTTACAGTGCAAATGCGGCTTCTCCATTTACTGCTCTTAGTTTAGAAATAGACTATAATAATATATAGACTATAACATCGTTCTCCCCAACTAAAGTTTAACCTTTGGAGCTATTTAGTAACAAATGATGTACGAGTATGTATCATAACTATATTTCTGGAACTAGTGGCAGATGTGGTAAAACTTGTGTTATAATTATTTGTCTTAGTTCTGTTGTTTCTTGTATGTATTTTGTATTGAACGGGTAGACTGGCTGTATAAGATATATTACTGGTATTAACAGGTATGGTCGGGTATTGATTTTATTTCATTGAAGAAATTATAATTGGAGAAGCACTTCATAATTTACTTACATAATAAAATTAGTTAGCCCTATTATATTTTAAATACAAACGGAAATAGGAGGAATAAGAACGTTGTGGTTCCACCAATTTCTCCTCCAATATGAAACTTATAAATATAGCTGATGAAGTTTAGAATTGTATGTGTGGAGATATCTGTATGAGGACGCGCTGTATACATATGTACTTGGTGTTTAAGTTGTTCTGTGGGGCTACATTTTTGAGTAGTGCATTACAGTAAAAAGTTAGCTTTTAATATAAGTTATCTGGCTTTTATTACTCTAAAAGCTTAGCTTTTAAATATACACTACCGCTCAAAAGTTTAATCGTACGTGTTGAAATTTAGTCACGTATCAAAATCAAAGGGGAAACTATAGAATAGGTTAGTAATGTTCTTTACTTAATTTAATGTTAACAGTACCATTCACACATATTACCAAGTGACTATTAATGTTTGTAACAAATATTTACTTTGGCAACAATGAAAAATTGGCTTTCCTGGTTATTCATTGAGGTACAACCACAGGTACAACTTTGTAGGTTATGTCATTTGTATCATATGGATGTGTTATGCATGTTTGTTTACTGATACCAGAAGGAAGATTTATAGAAAACCATGGATGAAACAAGTTTTTTGAATGCATATTTTAAACGACTAAGCAAAAATTCTTCAAAGAATATGCTCAAAGTGTCGACCTTTCACTGCTAAGCAACACTGTATTCGTCGTGATAAATTGTTAAATACATTAGTTAACATTTCAGCTCCTATATTTGCATATATTGCCTCCTCAATAGCGTTGCGTAACTGTTGTAAATTCTGTATTTGATTCTGGTTTATTGTGTTTTTCAAATAAGGGAACAAAAAGAAATCTAGCAGCGTCAAATCGGGAGATCTACTTGGCCACAAACCTACACTAATCAAACGGTCTGGGAAGAATTGGTGTAAATAATTAATTGTTATTTGTGCAGTGTGTGCTGTAGCTGAATCTTGCTGAAAATAACCACTCGTTAACTGTATGTCATCCAATTGATTTATAAATGATTCCAAAATAATGGTTTGTTTGCGTTGAGCGTTAATCGTTTCTTGAAAGATCATCAGACTAATAATTCTTTGTCATGACATTGACATCCAAACACCGATTTTAACTGGATGCAATGGCACTTGGATTAAGTTCTGCGGATTCTCTGGCGACCAAGTTCTGGGAATTTACATAACCAGACGATGAAACCAAACCTCATCCGAATAAAAAGTGATATTTTACTGGTCCATATTATTATGCAAATTGATATTATACCAGCAACAAAACTGTGGTCGTAATACGAAATCAGGTGGGTGACGTTGCTGAACCATTGTAAATTTATACGGATGCAAATGTAAATACTTTTTTAGGATCTTACGAGTGGATTCATAGGAGAGTTCTGGAAAGGACGTAAGAAAGGTTAAAAGGAAATAATAATAATAATTGATAATGGGCCTTTACCTATTTGTTGAGATAAACGACATACTGAAATATGATGATTTTCTACAACACGTTCATTAATATTATTCAAAACCTCAGTGTAGCAACAGTGGGACGGCCAGTAGATTTACCTTTAGCCACATTACCGGTGTTCAAAAACCTTTCAACAATTCTGTAGTGTGTATAGTAAAGCTACGGTAATCAACTTGGTCCTCTGGATACATCGCAACAAATTGCTCAAAAGTTGATTGCAGCGAATATATCCAATTACCGTCATCATTTTGTAAGCCGCTTCGAAAATAAGCCATTACAATAAATGTGTTTTGCTCAATAGTAAATACCATTGTTAAAATGAAATTGAGTGGTTTTATTCGTATGACTTTTACTTTGACAAATATGACAAAATTAAATTTAAAAATCAGGTGTGCTAACATAAAATTACAGAAGTGTTACCAACTTAACTCGAAAATTTACAAACATTTATAGTCGCCCGTTATAATGAAATATAAATGCAAATCATGTACCCCTGGCACTAATGATTGCTACACATATTCGAGGCGTTCTTCTAATACCTAAGTTTATCCAAGTAATCAACGTCAATTTCGTTCCAGGCATTTTGTAGCGCCTCCAAAGGTCTCCTTTATTGGTTGGCAAAGATTTGTGTACCTCGCGTCCCAGATGGTCCCATATCAACTCTATAGGGTTGCAGTCGGGGCTTTACGTTGGCCACTCCATTAAAGTAAGAATCACTGCTTGCCTTTGCTCCTCAAAATGTGCCCCTCAAACGTTTCACCAATTAGCTGAGTTCCTGTGGAGACACCATGTTTTAAAATCTGCAGGTATACTTCTTTGGTAATTGTGCTGTCGATTTTAATTAATGAGCCACCACAGCCCATACCATTATATTTCCACTTCCATGCTTTAGAGTTTGAACAATATTTTAATCCTTCATCCGTTCACTTGGACGGTGGCGTACGAACACTCGTCGTTTTGGGGCAAGTATCTCAAACTTTGACTTATCCGAACATAATACCTTTTTCCATTGGTCTACGGTACAATGCTGGTGAGTTTTAGCCTACTGAAGACGCTTCCGTTTGTGAATCGCTGTTAATCGGGTTTCTTAGAGGCTATACGACCTTTTAGACCTGCTTCTGCTGGTCGACGTGTTACGGCCGCTAACAGAACACTAACTACATTTCCATGTCGCATATTTAATTCCGCTTCTATTGCTGGCGCGGTTAGTTGTCGATTTCGTAATGATGATTTTGATATACTGATCCTCAGGTTTTGACGTCGCTCTGGGCCTTCCACTGGGCTTTCCACCTCCTTTTTAATGGTTTACCGCACACAATATTGAGATATTAGAAGCTGTCGTGCTATTGCGCGATTAGATAGTTGCGTATTGTGTAACACAATTATTTGTGCCTTTGTTTCTACATTTAATTGCTTTCTTCTTGCCATTATTTCCCTTAGTGAAATAGTTTAAAACGAATTCAACATCCTCACAAGAATTTACAACTTTGGCTGTTAAGGAAGAACTAAGTGCAAAGTATTGTTATAATTGTATAATCCCCTCTCTTAAGCAAGTAGAAATACACCCTTACATAGGAAATACTTAAACATATTTACCATCTATTTTTTGTTTCCTCGTATTTATTGCGGTCGTAAAATTTATTATCTCATTTATAGGGTTTGGCTGTAAAAATTATGTTTCATAATGACTTATCTATAGAATATTACATTTTCTCTTAATCTTATGTATTATTACGATTTATAACATAATGAACAGTTTCTGTGTTGTTATTTTGATTTTACTACGATTTTACGAGGTGCGATTAACCTTTTGAGCGGTAGTGTATGTGCTCTTCTGTACTCTAAAATAATCATTTCAGTGATTTCAAAGACAATTGTAGAGCTTACCATAAAGCTTGGTACGCTTTTTAAAATCGCCTGTGCATTCGCCAATTAGCTTTCTTCCTTGTCATTCTAGTAGAAATTATTCGAATGCCATTTAAGACCTCTCGTGTTATTTATTTTGCTTTTAGTTTGCCACAATCTTGAAAAATTATTATTTGAAAATACTATCTTTTATTATAATTTATATTATTGTAATTTGTAAAATAAATACTCCTAGCAGACTACTCCTTTGATTTTAAATAGGATTAACACTTTAATTATAATATAATAATAACAAGGAACTGCAATAGCTATTGCTAATCTTACAATCAATTAATGGCTATATACTTGCAGCAACCTCGATGTTTTCTAGATTGTGACCTATTTTTCTCTATATACCTTACCTGATTATTACGCTCTAAACAGAACACTTAAATAATGCGGAGAATATCGACAAATAGTTAATTATATTCTATTCAAGATCAATGTCGCCCATGAAAGAAAAGCAATTTGTATTCTTTCACGAAAATAAATTTTAATAAATTATTTCAAAGGAATTTTCTAAACGGATATCGATCACCTACGAAATAATTGCCAAAATAAATAATGCAACCAATAACCCACCAGGAATTGGTTTCGTAAATTAGATTAGTATTAGTAGGATTGACATTTAACGTAAATGTGAATTAATCAAACACGTTAATTGAAAAATATCATACATTGTTACTGATACAGAAATGACGCTTAATAGTTAATTTATATCGTAGTATTGATTCTATTGATTAATGCAACGCAATAGCTATGTATTAAGATATGTCTGTAGACTTTTTACAAAATGTATCTATGTATGTAATGCTTACTAAGTTCATGGATTGCGGAGTGTTACATTTAGTGCATTTAAGTTACGTCAAAGTCTATACGATCGCGTTGTGTGGACACAAAAACATAATTTACAACTTGAAGATACAACATTGAAAACACTTATCATCATATAAATTAAACTTATGACAATAGTGCATACTTATTGTTAGTGAGTAAAATTGAATTGAATGAAATATTCTTAAGAAAAGTAAATAAGAATTAGTATAGTTTTTGTGTCGTAACTTAAGCAACCACATCTACCAGATATTTTCTTTTGATACTGGATAAATTTTTCTCATATTATTTCTTATTTGTCGTTAAGTAATTATGCTAAGATAATATAGATAAAAGCCTGAATAAGAAGTTTGTTTTATTCTTTTCTTTTTGGAGTTCGATATGTTCAAATAAAGAGTCTTCGTGTTTTATATACCCTACATAGATACCCTACACATTAATAAATTCGTAATGATAATAGCGTGACTTGCAGAAACGTCGAGAGGTTATTAGTCGTCACAAGAAATACGTAAACGGCTAGGAGAGCATTTCATATTGTACTGCTTACCACTAAAAAATATATTTTTGTTATTCATAAATATTCACTGAATCTCTTGGTGTCGAAGTAGAACACTAATTCGTTATCACCCACATCACACCAAACACTTTGATAATTTTCAACGTGCTTCGACAGAAAAGCTGTCATTATCCAGGTGATAATCGATCATCGTGTGCTTTTAATTTTAGCAAATTCAACTGTCTCCTATTGTGACATTTTTTAATCACTGATCTACGAAATAGTCATTAAAAGATTGCACTCCTGTACATATCAGTTGGACAGATTTTCATAATTAGTAACCAACCCCTTTAGTAGCGTCAGATGGCAGATGTGAAATTCGAAATTAGTTTTGCGGAATTCTGGATTTTATCAAAAAATATAAATGTTATACAAGTGAATTGTTTCATGTCTGGCAAAAGCGCATAGAAGACGGCAATAATTTGTGTTGTGTCAGTATGAATTGTGTACAGTTCATCTAACAAATGGCAACAACTTTGAAAGGGTCCATCCGCAAAGAAGTCTTCCGATTCTTGAATAACTTCTACACCAAATTTGCAAGAATATACCAATATTCTATCTTTTTCTTTATCAACAATGACTAGAAAATTGTCCATGAATTCGTTAGGAACTACTACATCTTTTCTTGCCCACAACCTTGATACTCCAGCGCTTCTCTTTGATATCTATATAACAACAATTTTTTTAAAATAAAGGCCTCTTGTCTAATACCGTATCTTTAACTGCGGATAATTCTACATTGAATATTTTAGGAAGAAATTTTTCCGAACTCGTTTTTTGTAGTTGTCGGATAACCTCAGTACCTACTTCTGATTCAACCTTATTAGGGACACATGTATCTTGAAATAGTAACCTCAGATAGTCGCGATACAAAGTGGGAACGATAATTATCTCTTCGATAAGAGCCGGTTCGGCAAACTACCGAGGAATAGCATTGTTGGATATAACATATAAAGTCTTGGCGCGGCTCATTTGTGGTAGACTGATGACGTATCAAAATCAGGCAATAGGTGAATATCAAGGAGGTTTCAAAGAAGGACGAGGCACTATAGACATATATAGATATATATATAAATGATGCAACAAAACAGCTATGAGCGAAATCTGGATTTGTATATGCTGTTTGTAGATTTTCGCCAAGCGTATGATACAATAGTCAGGAAGAAACTGTACGAGGTGCTTGAAACTTGGCGTGCCAGCTAAACTTATAAACCTGGTAAAGATGACCCTGACGAGGACAAATAGCAAAATACGTATAGATGGACAAGTAACAGAAAATATTACTGGAAATAAAGGTGTACGGCAAGGCGACCCGCTATCAACGGTGCTTTTCAATTTTGTTCTAGAAGCAATACTGAAAGAGAGTGGAATCGAGACTAATGGGATAATCTCTCAACGGCGCTGCCAAATACTCGCATATGTAGATGATCTGACCATAATCACAAGATCGGGGACAGAACTGAAGTTAGTATTTAAGAAGCTAGAAGAAACAGCTAGAAGCTACGGTTTAGTAATAAACGAAACAAAAACAAAATACATGGAAATGGGTCAAAATATCACGAACGATACAGTCATTACCATCAAGACAGAAGAAAAGGTCTATAAATTTGAAAAGGTAGACAGTTTCGAATACCTCGGGGTCACAATAACAAGTAATGTCGATGAGAGTCCGGAAATCCATAAACGAATCACGAAAGGGAGTAGAGCGCTTGGTGCCAATAACAGGTTATTCAGGGCCAAAATGATCTCCAGTGCTGCAAAATTGCGTTTGTACATAACAATTGTAAGACCCGCCGTGATGTACGCGAGTGAACTGTGGATAATGACAAAACAGGTAGAGGAGAAATTGGGAATATGGGAGAGACGGATGCTACGAAAAATTTTGGGGGGAGTAAAGATGGAAAATGGGGGATGGAGACGCAGAACAAATGCTGAGATACACGAGATATTTGGAAGTACTGCTATAACGACCTACGTAAAGGCCCAAAGGGCGAGATGGCTTGGACGGCCAAAAAAGAGATGACTGGATGCAGTTGTAACCGATGTGAGGAAGGTGGGAGTATACGACTGGAGGAGCAGAACAAAGGACAGGGACAGATGGAGAGCTATTGTGAATAAAGTTGGAGGAAATTAAATAGAAAACTGAGCCATGCGCCTGAATGGTTTGTAGTGCTGAACTATATAAGAGGCGGTACGAAATAGGAATAAAACAGGTACCTAACAATTTGGACGGGACAAAATGGTACAATACAAAGTGGGAGCACATTAAATTGAGTTCGTATCAAATAGATAGAACATTACATATGGACACATTTTGAACAGGTTGTTACACCTATTTATTGGTTTTGACAAACCGTTTTCCTTAATCTTTTTTCAACATTTCTACAGCGATTGAGATAGTATCAGCTGAGTAATAGTGTGGGTAATTTATATTATAATCACGGTAAAGGATTTATTATTGTTTTCTCTTTCCTTAGACAGTTTAAAATAATTTGTTTGCCATATAATGGAAACTTTATTGGGAATTTTGTACTTGTCAATGCAACACTAAAAATAATTAATAGATATTGTCGCTACAATGATTTCGAAATTAATTTTTATTATCAACAAAGCATGGGCATAAGTGTTCTGTAAATATTGCGGTGATGTTTTATATTTACTATGGTTTCTAACAAACTCATATCTTTTTTATATTTTCTTCTGGTTTTACACAACTGTTTATCTGTCAAACAAAGTACCAATGTTGGGTGGTGTAGCTGTCTTTGATGATGCGCCTCATATCAGGTGGTGAAGAATTGTTCTCGAAAATGTCGATGTGGAAGAATAACTTGCAAAGATGTAAAAAGTGCTGGTCGGATTCAAACTGTGTGTGTAAAGTGATCTTAGTACGTGATTAGTGACTAATATGTGTATGTGTCAAATACAGCTACTACAGAATTGAAATCAAACTATGGATTGACTAGATAGATTATTAAACAGAAGATAACGACAATATATATTTCTATTATTATTGGCTACATTGTCTTCATCTCTGCAGCAAAGAAAGGCTACAATCTATTGTTTTATTTTAATGGTAACGTGACAGTATTCTTAACATAGCCTCAACAGATCGATTTGCACATGAAGGAGGCAATTTATTACGCAATGAACAACTCAGGAGCACTATATTAAGAGAAGACAGTCAATTAGAGTTGCTTGATTTTCAATTTTCTTTATCGTGAAACGTATCTCTTTTTTTCACAGCAAGATAATATCACTTTAATGACAAATCAATAATGGCAATATACAACTTAATATGTAACAAAATAACAAACATATTTGCGCGGATAGTCAGTTTTTAACGTTAAGTATTAATTTTTATTTATATATTTGTTAATTTTCAATGAACGTTAAAGATTTTAGGTAGTTGAAAATTTATTTTACAAGAACAAAACAAAAAACAACAAAACCAAAACAAAAATATTTCCGTCAGTTAGTAAAGGAAAAAAAATAAATAAATGAGTATTTTTTCTTTTACACAAACATAAATTCACATGACATTTGGTTAGTGTCAATTGTCATTCACAATTAGCAATTAAATTCTTTCGTCGGTTCTAGTTTAAACAAATTGTTTCTTAGTTTTGACCATAGATTTTAAAATGGCTATCACTTTCGAACACACAGTTCTTTTAGTCTAGGCTTATTACCGAAGTAGTAGGTAATAAAATTAATGGTTGGTTTACTCGGTTCAGAATTGCATCGCAGTATTTCAAGTTAACTTTCTATATTTTGCAATGGATTACATGAAATTTAAGACAGCATTGAATAGAACTCTAAAACTGAAACTGGTAGGCTTTCAAGAAGATCAGACAGCGGAGCAACTAAGAAATGTAGGTACATCTCAATCGTGTTGAAGAAATGGTGGAAAGTGAACTACAAACATCTTAGCCGTTCTGTTGGTACAACTCACAAGTTACTGAAAAAAGGTTTACAACCGTGCAGCGTCAATGCAGTACAAGAGTTGCTTGATTGATTACCCATTCATACTACAATTTTATAATTATGTAGTTTATAAAAATGAATAACAATAAGCGAGAGATTTTTCAAGGAGCCATCTGTACCGATGAAATATAGTTTTGTAAAATCGGATACTTAAATTTACAAAATACCACAATATGTAGTGAAAATCCACACAGAACGTTAACTCTTAAAGGTACCGCACAAAAATTTTAGAACCACTTATCAATTAGTTGCACGATGAAACTCTAAACGCATATTTCCAACAAGATGGTGCACCTTGTCACTGTACTGCGGAATTTTTGGATTACTTTGGATAACATGGATTACACGCCCATGCGATTTAACACTTTGCGACGATTTCTTGTGGCCTTATTTAAAAAATAGCATATTTCCTGCACACGTGTTGGTTTGTATGATATGCAGCAAATGCAGCAAGTATTAGTGATTAGAAATTTGGACAGAGAATTTTATAATTGCTGTTGAAGGACAACATTTTCAACACTTATTATAACTTTCAATTAATATTTATTTATTCGTATTGCAATAACAGGACAGGATTTTGTGAGAAACAACAAAATATTATTTTTAAAAAATTTCGAATATATGAGAGCAAATTATTTATTTTTAAAGTTAGTATCCATGTACCAAGCTTTATGACTTTATAACATTCATTTAATCAACACAAGCTTCGTTTTTCTCTTAATATCTAATGAAAAATGTGAGTTAACTTGATTACTAAAGTGTTCGTAAACGTTATAGGAATCTTAAGTATGTAAATTTGACGGTTTTCTTAATCTTTTTTATTATTTTCTTATATTTATTTATTGTAGATGTATCCAAAAGATAACTTTTGCTGCAAGAAAAAAGGAAGAGGGGAGTAGGTAAGGGTAGTTGAAAATTATAAAAGTATTAGGCATATTAATATAACAGTAAGGAATAAGCAACTTTTTCTTTTAATAATTTTCCATGGTTTGAGAACAGGTACCATATTTTGCAGTGTTTTGAAAAAAGTCTTGTAATCATTCTTATGGTCATTACTTGGTATTATTATTTAAACAATTTAAGCAAAAACAATTTGACGTGGGTTCTATGAATGTTGGACACATATGTTTTTACGATCCAGTGCTATTTGATTTAGAATACCTACTCTAAATCTTCAAAAGATCACTCACAAGGCTAGACGTTCTGCCTCATAATATTGTACTGTACAAAATCTATTCAGCGAATTTATGTTTGTATGTATTACATATTTCATATTTTACAATTTAGAAACTGCTCGGTTTCAGCGAGGAAGATCTAAGAAAGGGAGAGAAAAAAGTAGAAGAAGCAAAATTGAAACAAATTAGTAAAACTGCTAATAAGGACTGACTTGTTTCTCGCAAGAGCAGCCGCCAAAAATTAGTAGACCAAAGATGGTACTCCGCTCCATACCATAATAAAGAAAAACATAATCATTCAAATTGGCCTGTCATAAGGCGGTATGTAAGAAGCAATGCTTATAAGATAATTAAGGAATGAATCAACAAATTTAGGGTATGTGATACATTCTTTATGCACGCATTAGGCACGAATCTAAAATCCCTTAACAAAATTTTAAATGCAAAAACGGAAGAAAATATGCGTTGACCAGCAGCTATTTTGTGATTTTTTTGAGACCACATGAGGGAAAATAATATGATTTATACGTTCAGGTTCTTCTGTACCTGTTCAGTTATTTAATTACTCAACATTACTCAAGAAAAAAATGATTCGTGTAATTAGCTGTTGTAATTAGTATCAATATGGAATAATTACCCTTGTTTTGCGTAAAATACGTTTATTTTAACAAATAAGGAAGCCGATTAAAAAAAATAATATATTAAATAAACCTAAATTTTGTTTTGATATGTCCTGCATGTTTTTACTCCAGTACAAAAATTAAGAAGTTTATTGAGTCCAAAGGGAATTAAAGTATGGATTTCTTTACCACTGACAATTGATTTACGTTTAAGAAGATTCAAGGTTGCGTAATATAGTTTAAGTCCGTGTTGAATTTGTTTCGTTGTAGTTTTCGCTTCTATTATCTTAGATACTGTACTACCTTTTCTTGAACTAATATGAGAAAAGTTGTTTGATTTTCTTTTACTATTTTATTAATACTTATTCTTTTTAGTAATAGGTAAATATTATCTACGAAAACAGCAGATACTTAAGATGTTGCTGGTTTTCAAATAACATACTTTCTATATTTTTATTTTGGATCAAAGTTTTATTATTTTTTATATTATTATTTTTTTTATTATTTTTTTTTTATATTATTTATTCTAAATTAAACGTGTTTATCTAGTTCATTATGTAGATCATGAGTAGTAGATGTATATAAAGGCATACCACACTTAGTTGATCATATATCTTTCCAAAATAAATAAAATCCCTTCACTTACCTTTTGGTGGGTTGGAATGCACATATAGACCATTTATTTGGACGCGTTTGTCTTGATTGCGCCCAAAACGCTTTCTTGTAACTGGCATAATTCCTTAAGAGTTTCACCAACATATTAATAACTACCGACCGTTATTATATTATTTTTGTTATCAAAAACATTCGTTGAGATATAATGTGGATTAGTCAATTACTAGATTATATCGATTAGTTATTCTTTCTTCATGTACGAACTTTTTCGGCGATCTATACCTGAATCGATAAACTTATCCTGTTATAACAAAGTAATACTTTTCAGGCACTTCATCAATGGGTCGTAGTGTTAGTTACGTGCCATAAGCACGTGCTGGTTAAGTTTAATGAAGTGAGCGCGCGTACTCTGCTCTGTGAAAGTTGAATTGGAATGGGGTGGAGATGTCCGCGGCGGTGTTATTGTTACCCGGACTTATCCAACCCTCCTACATCCCCGCCGTGTAGGTACTATTATTTGTTCACAACAATACGTGACCTTATTTGCTGGAAATACATATACATAAGTCTATGTATACTGGTATAATGTAGGTACACATGTATGGCCGGAAACAAATAATACGTTGTGATGCTATTAACTCTACTAAAGTGAGCATCGTCGTAACTTAGTGCCACCATTTTTTTTATTAGATTATTCATATGCGTTAAATAAATGCTATAAATGCTAGAAGAAGTAACCTTCAGTTGTAAAAGTAAAAGTTGTAGCTATAAAATATGTTCCAATCTAAAGCGTTGATGAACCTTATGATTTTTGGAATTGGATCAAAGTAGTAGAAGTAGATGTGGAAAAATTAAAAATTGTACTTGAGAATACAGAAAGTATTTCAAAGTATAACGGCGCTAATGTTTTAAGATAGCATTTAAGTGATCACAAAGTAGTGAAGTAGAAAGTTTTATCAGTAATTAATAAATTTCTTCGTCAGAAAGTCGGGCAGTCGATGGCTTACCACACTTGACTAGTGGAGCCTGTATAAGCTTATCTAGTATTGCAAACAGCTTACTTAGTAT
Source organism: Popillia japonica (assembly GCA_004785975.1). Classification (NCBI taxonomy): domain Eukaryota; kingdom Metazoa; phylum Arthropoda; class Insecta; order Coleoptera; family Scarabaeidae; genus Popillia; species Popillia japonica. The sequence continues at coordinate 23,961 of SMLS01059370.1, forward strand.
TGGAGCAGCTTGTATGGGACTCGGACTTACCTAATTTTGGAAGCAGCTTATCTAGTTTTCAGACATTTCCACCTGGTTTTTGAAAGCAGTATACGGGGG
>ML217300.1:263-11909 GCA_004785975.1 Popillia japonica
GAGGGCGCTGCCGGCGACCGATCATGCGCCTCCCGGATTCGCCAGAGCGCCGGTATCCCCGCGACGTTGACAAACCACACACACTCGCACCGGGCATTTAAAACTACGAAGACGCAAGCACACAGATATTAATTTATATACCTATACAGTTCGGATCTTCGCTGAAAATTCACCGTTAACCGTCCCGGCAAATCGGGTTCGCTGCAGAGCGGAGCCTCTCGAACATGCACGCGGTTAATATACCCGTTCACTGCGATCACTTTCACTCCATACTTCCATAGGTGTACATTATATGCTGTCGTTGTTGTTGTTGTAGTAGAAGTAGTAGTCGTAATAGTAGTTACTCCACATCAAGTAAGCGCTGTGCAGTGCCGAGAGTGGATTCGTAAAAACGGTACACGACAAGAAGAGGCCAGTCGAACATTCGGTACGCGAGAAGTAAGATCGCAGCCACCTACCTACCTGTACTGCGTATATCTCGCGAAACGTCAAAATCATCGAAAGGACCTGGTGCGCGTAGAGTGCTTTTCACGCCGAAGAATATATTCCGGGGAAAGATCGTCGATTGTTTTCGTCGCGGATGTGGCAACAGCGCCTCGCAACCCTCACGGTCCTATATCGAGAACTACCTCTTGTGCAGTTCTCGTGGAATTACGCAATAGTGAAGTTGTGAACGGTTGTATTTTTCAAGAAAGAATTTTCTTTTTTTTTCGGAGGGGGTGAATTAATTCGTATGATATTTAAGGAGATAAACGCGGAATAATAGGAGTGTATTAAATCCTTTGTGTTTACGAATTAACTAAGACTTGTTATAGTCAAATGAATGTATAGTTGATGGTGCTGCGAAGAAATTTACAACCAACTTTGGAGCTTATTTATGCAGGAATGCAAGAATCTGCTGGATACGACACAGCGATGTAAACAGTAGCTGTAAGTGCCATCCTCTTACGTGATTTAAGTATTATTTCTGCATGTTTCGCGAATTAAATTTTATTCATTTTTTCTTTTTCGGCCGGGTGGAAGGGGGAGGAGTTTATGAGAATGCAGGTAGATTTGTATTGTTTCAGAAGAGGAATTATTAACTCACATCATAATTGCTATGGTTATAGACGCCATTATCCTTTTTTTTTGTAAAACTGCAAAAAATATGTTAATGGCAAAATCTTTAATTTAATTGGATCCTAAATACATGTCTGATACATTAGACACAATTCGGACACACCCCCGTTATGAAGTTATAAGCACCCCAACCCCTCCTCATTCAAAGCGCTTAAATAGAGGAGATGTTAGCAAAATATTTTCCCAATTTCTGAGGAAAATCTTACCCCAAAAAGTTAGAAACTATCTTCAAACCTTCTTGATTTAATGATTCAACCAAATTTAGATTGTGTGTTGTTTCAAGCGGAAGTACGCGCTATCAAAGAATGTGCCCGGTTTGAAAAGTTTGAAAAGATCTCAAGGTTGAGGGTCTGAGGGTGTGAGAGCACCGAGGCTCTTCCAAAACCATGTGCGTAGTTTTGATTCCTTGGACCAGATCCATTTTATGGTCCTACCAAAAGACATACAAGAAACCTATCCAAAAATCTCTACACTAGTCCAACATTTCACTTTTTCACACACAATGACTAAAATTTTTCTGGACCTGAACAAAAGAGACTATCACGATTTCATTGACTAATGATAGCCTTCTAAGGTGATGAGCAGAACTAGCTGAAATGGGCGAATTTAGAACCGACCTATGTCAGAACTCTAGTCCCCAAAAGTTTAAGACCAATTGAGACTAAAATATTAATGGTACGTACGATAGATCTTGTTCTTCTTCGATAAAAAGTTTTTATGGGTGATAACCAAGATGTGATCCAAAACTGTTACCCATAATCTTTCAAATTTGTCCATAAAATTGAAGGCTATAAAGGAATATTTTTTTGCGGGAAAAGGTTTTAAATTGTTCTAAATTTTGTGGTTTAATTTTTGTTAGACCAACAAGAAAGTGTGATTCTTTAGTTTTCTTAGAAAGTAGCCTATGATATTTTGACACTTTCTAACGCATCATCAAGTTTCTTATTTACACCAATCATAGAAGTTAAGATTTAGTCAACCGCTGAGTAGAAAATGAGCGAATTGCAGAATGACTGGAGAGACCTGCCGACTTAGATCTTTCAGATTATTTTTTTCCAGAAGACAACCATCTGGAAAACATGAACAAACACCGGGATCTACTTCAAACTAGTTTCCACACAAAGAGCAGTTCAAAATTTTAAGAAACATTTTCTCCGCACATGGAGTTATTTTATGTTAAAACTCATGCTTCGCCAGTTAAAAAATAATATCTAGTCCCCAAAAGTTTAAGACCAATTGAGACTAAAATATGAATGGTACATACAATAGATATTGTTCTTCTTCTATAAAAAGTATTTATGGGTGGTAACCAACATGTGATCCAAAGCTGTTACCCATAATCTTTCAAACTTGTCCATAAAATTGAAGTCTATAGAGGAAAATTTTTTTTGGCAAAACATTTTTCTAAATTTTGTGGTCTAATTTTTTTTGTACCAACAAGAAAATGTGATTTTTTAATTTTCTTAGAAGGTAGTGTATGATATTTTGATTCTTTCTAACCATCACCAAGTTTCTTATTTACACCAATCATAGAAGTTAAGATTTAGTCAATCGCTGAGTAGAAACTGAGCGAATTGCAGAATGACTAGAGAGATCTGCCGACTTAGATCTTCCAGATTATTTTTTCCAGAAGACAATCTTCTGGAAAATACATATGAACAATCATCGTGATCTGCTTTAAACTATTTTCCACACAAAGAGCAGTTAAAAATTTTAATTTATCCGTACATGGAGTTATTTTATGTTAAAACTCATGCATCGTCAGTTAAAAGATAATATACAAAATTTTAAATTGAATTCAGAAAAGGAAGATGGAACAGTGCAAAAACTAAATGTGGTTCCCAAAAAAGTTGGCAGCCATTAGCAAGAACCGAATTTTTTTAAACTTTCCAAAGATTATAAAATTGCCTTTTTTTGGCTTTTCAGAAAACCTTAAATGCCAAACACAAGCCAATTTTTTTTTCCTTTTTGATAACCATCTCAAAATTTTGAAACTTGGCCAAATTCTCTCCATATCCTATTTTCTATCATGAACCAGATTTTTGTGATAAAGTCAAAAATGAATCTGCAAGGAAACTAGCTTCATTTTTGTCCGATACAAAAAAATTGACATAATATTGGGATGGAGCGGCATGCAATTGTTATGCCAAAAATGATTAATGCAATGGTCTTCCTAGAAGATAGCTGCCACAACAAAGGAAATCTAGTCACTGGATGTTCAACAATTTTTCTTTTTGGTGCAATAAAGACGAGAACCGCTTTTTGGGATTTAACAGAGTTTCAATCTCCAATACAAAATGCTGTATTACTGATTTGTGTGTAGTATTTGATACCAGATTTTCGTTTAAATATCACTTTGCTAAAATCTGTTCTAAGAGGAAAAAGAAACGGGAAAACGATTAAGTAATCCAAGTAAAGCAATGGGCTCCTTGAATAAATTATTGAAGTCCAAAGAAGTTTTGAGAGCAACGAATATCAGAATATACAGGTCAGTAATAAGGCCAACAGCAGTGTATGGTTCTGAAACATGAGTGTTGACAAGACACAGAATGCAGGAGCACAAACATAGTGGAAGATGGCCAAGGAGGAAAGAAGAAAACGAATAGGTCAAAGAAAAAAATGGTTGAAAGCAGTGATGGCAGATTTACGAGTCAGAACAGCAAAAAATAGATCCCAATGGAGAAGAATTGTGAAGAGGAAGGAAGAAGGACTCCTCTAAGTTTTTCCAGGATATTCAATTCATTCTCTTTTGCTGACCCCAAATTTTAGGAAATTCCTATCTGAAAAATTGGACAATGTTTGTCCTCCTATTCCTGTTTCCTCCGCCAATATTTATCCGCGTCATAATCTATCTTCTTTAACCTTGAGAAGTGATGGGTTGTGGTTAAAATAGACTTTTTTAAAACAAGCCTAAACATGCTCTATTTTATTTTATATCATAATACATACTTACATAACAACACCACTTACTTTAATATCTTGCGATATCGCCCAGCCAGATCAATTTAGACACAGAGGGGAACCTTCAACATCAAATTGCTCCCTCTCATATTTCACCAGCCCCTACCTCAAGGGAATATTACTCCCGCAAGAATTTCACTTAATTTTACCATTAAACGAGGCCGTTCCTTTATATCGCTGTTTGTTTGAACGTGTAGGAAAATATAACGTAAAACTGCATTTTTTTACGTCTAATTGTGCTGGGATATTTACATAGAAATCCAATTATTAAAGTACGCAATAAAACTAAAACGTACGCTGAATAAATCCTGGCAAAAGTCAATGACATTCAGTTCTAGGTTACCCTATTGATTTTCCATTTACTCCCTTGTAGATACAGATATGTATGTATATAGTTAAGCGCTAGCAGTAAAATCTTAAAGCGCTAACGTGAGTAGGTACATATTCGGTTTGTTTTCTTTCAATTTCTCCGTGACGGTTATGGAGTAATGTTTCTCTTGTTTAGGATGTAACGCTAATTAAGTTTTTTTCAAATTTATGCACGTTAATATTATTCTATTCAAATGTAATTCGTTCCGACTATATTAATTCGTTTCATAAATAAGAAGCTGTGTAGAACAATGATTGCATTAGGTATTGAATTCTTGCGTAAGCTGATGCAGTTTATGATTATTGCAACAACGGTTATGATTAATTTCTGATGCGTGTTTGAGAATTGTAATGCTTAACCAACATATTGTGCTTGGGTAATGAATTGAGCGCTATAATTCACAATATAATTAAGTGATATATATACAAATGTAGAATCAAACTTGATTTTTTTGCAAGCCATTGCTATTCCATCAAATCAAACTTCATCTTGAGATCTTAACAAGAAGATTGGTTTTGGATATGGTACTGCAAAAGTTTGCCGAAATACAAAAATTATGTACAAAACTTTGAAGTAATATCGTTTGAGGCGTTTTTAATTTTAATCTAAGCTCATGCAGTTCCATCTAACGCCACATGTTTCGTATTGAAAAGTATATTTTAGCCAAACATTTTGACTGACTATATTACGGAAAATAACTTCTTCAACCACTATCAGCAAAAAACATTACGAATAGACGTCAAAGAAATCTTCGGGGTTAGTAGAAAGTATTGCTTTACCAACTCTTTTCACAACTGAGCCAAAACCTTTTAAGATGCTTTCACTACCGGATTCAAACTAACTTTCGACTAGTTCTAAACCAATGATGTCACTGTAAAGCTAATTTTCTACTTCTAAGTTAGTTCTAAAAGCAGCTCAACTGTTTCTCAAATTACTTCAAAGTAGCTTTAGTTTTCTCTATACGGGTTAGAATTTTTGGAAATCATACAACTAGAGAAAGCTCATTCAATTAAAACATTTTGCAGGATAACTTGTGCAAATGATGACATACAGTGTTATATCTTTATGGCTGTCTTCTAGATGGTTCATTTTCTGAAATTTGAGGACATGAATAAAGTCAAAATACATCAATCGGGTTTTAGGTTAAATTATTTTTGTGAATAAATATAATTATAACGGTCATTAGTGTCAAACAGTCACACAGGCATTATAAATATAGTTATAACGGTCATTAGTGTCAAAAAGTCACAGAGGCGCAACCGTTCTAGCTTATTAGGTACCCTCATTTAAAGACGTGCGATAAAGAGAGTTAACCATTCAGTGATTATAATATACATATAATAAGTGAATAAGACTTTATATAGACTTTAAGAGAGCGTTTGAAACTACTAATAGAATCTTTTTACTTAGAAAATTATCAAGAATTGGACTTAGTGGAAATGTTTTAAGATGGTTTGAATCATATTTAACAATATACATATATTGGTGGTAGTGATGTTTCTTCCACGACTCTAGCATAAATAAGGATATTATGAAGAGACATAAAAGAAATCTTTGGTGCTAGTAGAACGTATTGCTTTACCAACTGCTTTCACAACCACCGGATTCAAACATATTTTTAACTATCTTTCAACTAGTTCTAAACTCATGGAGCCAGTATAAAGCTAGTTTTCTAGTTCTGAATTAGTTTTGAAAGCAGCCCAACTGTTTCTCAAAGGAATTTAAAATACCTTTCACAATATATTAAGTGATATATGTATATACAATGAAACTTGATTTTTTTTGCAAGCCATTGCTATTCCATTAAATCAAACTTCATCTGGAGATCTTAACAAGAAGATTGGTTTTGGAGATGGTACTGCAAAAGTTAGCTGAAATACAAAAATTATGTACAAAACTTTGAAGTAATATCGTTTTTTGTACTTGAGCTTTATCTATTTATCTCTTTATCTCCATCATTCCTGAAAGATTTGCCACCACTATCACAAAGGTCAACGAATCTAATACCACCACGTGGGAAAAAATCAACTTCAGATGTAACTAAGAGGATTGGCCATCTTCGATTAACAACAACATTTTCAGAATTTCTGTAACGTCAAATGCACACCAAAAAAATAAAAACAATCTAATATTGTTTGATGTTTGTATACTACAGCAAATCAAACATTATCAGTTTGGTTAGTTGCCAATTAATTCTTTTTGCTCTCCCTAAAGTTTCAGATATATTGTCAATATCGGTCACAGTTTTCCCAAAACTTTGACAGCTGGCCAAAACCTGAAAACAATTCTGTAAAAGTGCAAAACTATGGAAATCATTATTTGGCCACCCACCAGTTGATTTTTATTCGACTTTGAAGATAGTATAAGAGTTTTCATAGTTATGTATCACAAAATTTTGGTAGTCAAAACCTGAAAATTATAGGAGAAGTGCTCAAACATTACCAACATTGAGTTCCTATACCAGTACACTCTTGAAATTTTGAAAATATGGGACGAGATTAAACATGCTCAAACATAAAGGCTCCAAACTTTGCCAACGCCTACCACAACCTCCTCAAGCATATAACAGAGAAAAGTTGCACACTAAAAAAGCACATTCAGTTTCTTGAGTTATTGCTATTTTTGCAAAGTGAAAGCAAAACAAACACTTAAGCCAGATTAAATAGCTTAAACTATCGTTTTGCAACAAAACAGATGTATGTAGTAGAGGCTACCTCATCAAATTCTCTGGGAATACCCCAATATAGATAATCCAGATTTTGACCATCTCTTCCCAAATTGAAAATAAATGAAAAAAGAAAATTTAATCAATTAAATTACTTAGATGGGTGGTGATCAAAATATTTAATCATTCCTTTATCAATTTCTAGCTTTAATTCTTGAATAATTCCCAGTATACATATTTGCTCCTGTATCAGTTCGGAGCAGCCTGACAAAATTTCCGAGTATTCTGGGTAATTCAACCTTTAAATGACTTCTGAAGATTTGGAAGGGAATTAAGGCCAGTTTGGACAATTATGAGTTCTTCAACATCTGAACTTGTAATGCCTGATTGGAAATTGTGATAATGTTGATATATCGAAAAATTTTGAAATTTATGCTTTGCAATCTTTGGATATTGGTATAAAAAGCAAAAAAAAATCTTTCCAGTGAGGAAATGGTTCGAAACTCATACATAATATGATTAATCATTAAGATTAGGTGGTTTCAAGAAAAATCCATATCACCCACGTAATTTATGTAATGAATCAGAAGAAACTAAACTAGTGATCGCATCAGTAGGATTACCCAATTGAAAATCATTTGAAGTATATTAAAATAAAGGCTGAAATGTCCTTGACCACATCAATGATACACCTTTAGGCCACCTAGAAAACTTCATCCATGCTTTGATCCATTGTTGCTTTAACGAAAAGAAGAACCTGAACAGTATTGGTGGTTGCCGTCTTCTAAGAAGACAATTGTGCAATTGGACATCGTTTGGAATCCTCCATGTCGGTGGTATAAAATGACATTTAAGAACAACTTCTCTATCGTTATCATTTACAAAGCGTACAACTGGCTTCAAATCTTGAATATTTTCCACATCTATTGGGTTTTTGGGGATGGTTATTGGTTCAGACCGAATCCAAGCTCTGAAGAGGAATTTTTCAAACGAAGCAGTCATATTTAGTAAAATGAAACGCGTCATCTAACCTTTAAAAATGAACATGATGAAGTTTCTCCCAATTGTGGTTTAAGAATCTGTAAAGTAATGGTTCAATCTTCATTTTGACAAATTAGTATTCATTTCAAAATAAACTGAACAAATAGTGATTGACCAATGTCTCCCTAGACATTTTTCGTAAAATAATTAAATGCATCCTATTTCATTGAATATATCAGATGCAACATCAAATTATCCGCACCAGAAACTCAATCCATACTAGCACGTTTTATAGGGCAATAAAACAGAAACAATATTACCGAAGTAATTTAAAAACAATAAATAATATCCTCATTTAATCGGTCAAAAAATTCAGACCACTACACCCAACGTCAAATCGTTAGAAGACACGACCACTTCTATAAAATTAAACGAGATTATGTTAACAGTTGAATACGGGCATAAAATGACTCAATTTAAATGATCTGAACTGTTATTTTAATGGCGACAGTTTAATAATCGACACCATAAACCGATAAAAGAAAGTAAATCTACTGCAGGGACTAGATTTAAGTCCGTATATCTGTTAATTTTATGTTTCAAAACAAGCTCGCTTGGATATTCGACGTAACAGACTATTTAAGATTAAAACGTAACTTGTAAAAGGTATAACGTTAGTGGAAACCTCTTTAACGGTCTCCTTAATTGAATAATAAAATGTATCCTAGAGCGAGTTGGATGGCATGCTTAGATTATAATATTGCGTGTAGACGATGAAGAGGATGTAAAATGTTAAAAATTGAGTTCCAACTTGCTTTAAAATGTTCGCCATTTAATTTGGTGTTTACAGTAAGTAGGGAGTAATGATGGGGTAAAGTGCGCCTAAGTGCAAAGCGCTAGAGATGCACAATGCAGAGCAGTTTGAGTGTAAATGGATGGATGTTGCTCAAAATCCGCATTTGGCATCCTTTCTCTTTCCAAGCCTATTTAAGTAGATGTCCATTCAGTTTACAATGGCCTCAGAGGATTAGGAAATTATCAAGAATTGGACTAAGTGTAAATGTTTTCAGATGGTTTGAATCATATTTAACAATATACATATATTAGTGGTAGTGATTTTTCTTCCACGATTCAACGGATAAATCAGGATATTATGAATAGACATAAAAGAAATCGTTGGTGCTAGTAGAAAGTATCGCTTTCCCAACTGCTTTGACAACTACCGGATTCAAACATATTTTTAACTATCTTTCAACTAGTTCTAAACTCATGGTGCCAGTATAAAACTAGCTTTTTAGTTCTGAATTAGTTTCATTTTTAGGCTCATTTTCTGAAATTTGAGGACATGAATAAAGTCAAAATACATCAATCGGGTTTTAGGTTAAATCATTCTTGTGAATCAGTAATTATAAATATAATTATAACGGTCATTAGTGTCAAACAGTCACACAGGCATTATAAATACATATAGATATAACGGTCATTAGTGTCAAAAAGTCACAGAGGCGCACTTAAGTAGATGTCCATTCAGTTTTCTTCAGAGGATTCTTATCACGATACGAATATTGGTTTTTGCTGAGCTTAAACCATTATGAAGAAGAGTTTTAGCTTGTCTCACACAGTGGAGATTCCCCCAGTATTTGGATTTTGTCTGGTCTACTTCCCATTTGAGCTTCTTCAGTATTGCACTGCTACTTATCCCCACCTGATTACTTTTGCTTAGCTAGTTTAGTTCGTCTAAACGGTCCCAAACCATTTTGGAGGTGATAATATTGGAATCTCTTGCTTTACAGTACATCCCTAAACCTTCGAAATATTTGCTTCAAAACCCATATATGTATTCCTAATCCAGTTTCTCCTCCAGTCTTGGTGCCATCATTGTATCATTTCATGATGTTGCTATTGGGTTTCGAAACGGGCTCTTTGTCCTATTTGGTCTGGATACTAATCTTTGTGATAAATCTTTTCACAAAATTGAACTTTCTTGGCAAATCTTCTTAGTATGTGTTACAAGTTTCCTCAACTCCAGAAGGCTGTGGCATATGCCCAGCCAATCCTTCCCAGATCATTCTGACAGATTCTCATTGCTCCAGTAATGCTTAGGCCTTTTTTCCTTGTGCCACACAAGCATGAAGTGAACTGTAACCTAGGATTACTTTGAGAGAAGAAATTATTAAATTTACAATTACCGTTTAATTGCTGAGCTGACCGTAAAGGATCTCGTACACAAGCGCCATTTGTTCTTCTTAGACAATGAGCGGACAATAAAATACGCCGACATTAAATTGAGAAAAACGCTCCTGAATTACAATGCTTCAATTTAGTTGCACTATTTTACGACGGCCATATACAGGGTTTTATTAATCGTAAAATACTTCCCTCTTATTATCTATTGCCTTCGCCAGTTTTACGCAGTAATAAACGATGGAGACGAACACGTGGTTGTTAGGTGAAAATACTTGTTGCGGAATGCACCTCCATTATTCTGCGGCACGCTATTATGGTTATAATTTAGTGAAGTTAAACATATTTTTACTCGTTTGATAGTTTATTGTTTTCTATTCTATTCTGTGTCTATTTTAGAATTGTATCCTTCACATATTTTGCGCATCTATCTAAATCCTACGTATTTGTATCTAATTAGAATGAAAAAAAATATCAGTAATATAGGTACTTTCACTTAATTCTATATCTACAATATCGATATACAATTTCTATTTTAAAGGCTATGTTCAAGTTAGCGAATGCATCGTTGGGTAAAACACGGGAAATGAAAATACCTATATCCTAAGTATTTAATTTTATAAATTCTGTAATCACTATAATTGTAAAATGAGCGAAAGTGTGCAGTTTAGCATGAGAATTGTATAATTGCTAGTTTATTTGACGTGCAACAAAACGATATCGATTGCATTTAATGATTTGTCTAGGAATTAGAAACGGTAGATTGTGTGAGAATACTTTCAAATGGTGCAGTTTTAATTGCAGAAGAAACCGTTCTCTTTGTAATGCAAGATATAAAACTACAAACAAATGAATTTGTTTTGCTTTTCTTGTTAGAGATATATTTCTCTATAAAACAATTTTCTCCTTTTCAAATCTTATTTAGTAGATACAACTTCATGACATCGCAAACATATTACATACAGGTTTGATCTTACCTGGTTTTGGCCTATTTGGATTAATTAATCTAAGCTTATGCAGTTCCTATCTAATGCCCCATGTTTCGTATTGAAAAGTATATTTCGGTCAAAAAATTTTGACTGACTATATTACGGAAAATAGCTTCTTCAACCACTATCAGCAAGAACATTACGAATAGACGTCACAGAAATCTTCGGGGTTAGTAGAAAGTATTGCTTTACCAACTGCTTTCACAACTGAGCCAAACCTTTTAAGATGCTTTCACTACCGGATTCAAACTAACTTACGACTAGTTCAAAACCCATGGTGTCAATGTAAAGCTAATTTTCTTCTAAGTTAGTTCTGAAAGCAGCTCAACTGTTTCTCAAATTACTTCAAAGTAGCTTTAGTTTTCTCTATACGGGTT
>SMLS01059374.1:0-18594 GCA_004785975.1 Popillia japonica
TAAAAGTAATTTGAGAGGGGGGGTGTTGCAATATATGCACTGTCTAATTTAGTCGCGGGTCAACAGAGAACCTCGGTTGAAGCTATAGAAGTTAATTTTGAATATACATGTGCTTATATCAATATAGGTAATAATAAGTATATAGTAATCTGTGTATATAGGTCACCATCTGGCAACCTGGATATCTTTTTGGAGAATTTGTTCAATGTATTGGATGGTGTGTGTGATGGTGGTAGTATAATGCTTGTATGCGGCGATTTTAACATTAATTTTAATGAAAACACTATTGCTACTAAAGCTATACTAGATGTCTTTGCAAGTTTTGGCTTGGTTCCTTATGTCACTGAGGACACGCGGGTAACGGCAGAGTCCCACAGTCTAATAGATAACGTATTTGCTGAGAATGTGAAGGATACGTATTGTTGTATTACAGGCATATCATTGCTATCGGACCACAAATATCTTCTGCTAAGCATAAAGAGTAGAATTAATAATACATCCAAATTTGAATATAAACGATGTGTGAATAAAAATGCTATAGCTGAGTTTCAATCGCTAATGAGTGGTGAGAACTGGCATGGTGTATATTCATGTAGTGAGGATGCTGATGATATATTTCGGGAATTCTACCAAACTTTTCTTCACTATTTTGAAATTTGCTTTCCATTGAAAAAATATTTAGTTAAGTCACGCTGCGATAAATCTTGGTACAATAACGATCTGAAAAGGTTTGCTGACTATGTCCGCGAAGTTTACGATATATACAAATGTACTGGAGATATGAATGTCCTCGAAATATACAGGACCGCTCACAAAACTTACAAAAATAAAATTGTTGAAACAAAAAAGCGTCATTATGATAGTATAATAAAAAACTCTCGTGATAAATCAAAAACGGCGTGGAAGGTCATAAAAACTATGGCAAATAGGGCTAGTAATTCAGTCGGGGGGAACTTGTCCATTAGAAACCAGCAGGGTGTTATGACCACTGCTCCTGATGGGGTTGCTGCATTATTTAGGGAACATTTTGAGCAGCGGCAGGAGCGTCCTGCTAGCTTTTCGGGTTGTACCAATTGTAAAGGTTCTACATTCTATTTGATGCCAACTGACAGGGCTGAGGTTGGTGGGGTTCTGAGTGATGTGGCAGTCAAGCAGTCGGCGGGGGTGGATGATGTACCTTGCTCTCTCGTGAAGTATGTTTCGATTTATATAATGGAACCGTTGGTTTATGTTATAAATCGCTGTCTATCTGAGGGAATATTTCCTAGTCATTTAAAACTTAATAAAATTATCCCATGCCACAAGAGGGGAGACGTGCACGACGTAGCAAACTATAGACCTATATCCTTACCTTCCGTGTTTGCTAAAATATTTGAAAAGTCATTAACAATAGATTGATTAACTATTTAATAAAATATAACCTTATATCCTCTACTCACTTCGGATTTGTTGCTGGAAGATCTACTTCCGATGCCATCTGTCACGCGATTACTGAAATATATAATAAGTTGGACAGGGGGGATGTGGTTGCGAGTATATTTTTTGATCTAAGTAGAGCGTTTGACGTGGTTGACCATTCTGTACTAATAAGTAAAATGCAGGCATTGGGGATTTTTGCAGTAGCTAGTGATTTGTTTCAATCCTACTTAAACAATAGAAAATCGAAGATTATGCTATCGGCGGAAGTGAATAATGTTAGAAAAAATATTTATTCCTCTGTTATTGAGATGAACTGTGGGATTCCCCAAGGCTCAATTCTAGGACCTACGTTTTTTTTTGATATACGTCAACAACCTGCATTTATCCTTGTCGAACTGCACTCTTTCGCAATATGCGGATGATACGACTTGTATAGTTTCGAGCACTGATCTCGGTGGTCTCTCTGGAGCAATGTCAACAATTGTTGGTGAGATGAATAATTGGTGTAATACAAATGGGCTTATACTGAATACAGATAAAACTAACCTTGTACGTTTTAAAATAACGGCAGCTGGGGCGGAGGTTCTTCGGGTGGATCTCAATGGCGAACCCATCCGTGGCAATTACTCCGTCAAGTTTCTCGGAGTCATCATGGATAAAAGTCTGAAATTTGAGGACCATTGTTCCATGTTGGTAGCCAAATTGTCCACAGCATTGTATGTCATGCGAAATTTACGTAGTTGTGTTAATGTGCACTCATTGAGATTGTTCTATTTTGCCTATGTCGAGTCACGTCTCCGGTATGGTATTATATTTTGGGGGTCGCTTGCTGGCGCCAGGAGGATATTTATATTTCAAAAGAGATGTATGCTGGGTGTATCATCACTAACATCGTGCCGCCCTCTATTTAGGGAGCTGCATATTCTACCATTATCCTCACTTTACATTTTTGAGATATTGAAATTCTACAAGAATAATGAAGAGACTTTTATAAAAAACTGCGACATTTACAGTAATATGCAGACGCTATATAAACAATATCTCAGTGTACCGCCACATAATACCAAATTCCATGAAATGAGCCCTAGATATAGGGCAATAGCATTATATAACAATTTACCCACAGATATAAAAACTACACGAACACCTACACAATTTAAAATAAAATTGCAGAAATATCTTCATAATCATTGTTTTTATACTATTGACGAGTACATGCGTACTTAATATATGTGTGCATTTAAATGTTCTATTTAATACTTACAACTATGTATTTAAAATGACGATGTTTATGTTCATTTGTGAACCACAACAATAAAGATTATTATTATTATTATTATTATCAATACCATGAATAAGTGGGACGATGCGCAGCGTTTGCCAGTACTTAAGAACCAAGAATTGCCACCACCGAATCGGACAAATACAACAGAAGGTAGGATACCTGACATCGACACACAACGGGACAATAGGCGTATTCGTTTATCTGTTTGGTCACTTTAGGTTAGTTCAGTTTCTTAAGAAACTGATCTGATTGTGTTTCTTTTAAATAATCAAACTCAACTAATTAAACTCACCTCCCTTTACTCCTCTACTAACTACCCTAACATTATTTTGACGCAAACGGCTTGAATATTGGTCACTTGTACGTTTTTTTTTATGTTGCTGGTTCGGTGACTTCAGATTTTTGGTTTGTTCACTTTAACCAAAGTGAACTAACCAAACAGATAAACGAATACACCTAATAACAGAGGTCACGTTACCCGTAGCGGTCATAAAAACATGAGGTTATCAACGAACCGCCAACAGACGTATGACGGCTCATTGTAGCGGAGTGAGCAGGAGAGGAGTGACATATAACCAACCCCACACTCCATCACTGCGTTACGTTGTAATGCAAGCACGACAGAATACATTTCAGATAGCAACAGACATATTAGACTCATTGTCAGTTATCAAGGTGTTGCGTTCGAAGTAGGAGCGTTATTGTATTCTCTTTTGGGTCGTTTTATACATAAAAACGAATTATTATTATACGCATGGAGAAAAATTATTTCTTATAAAACAATTTTATAGAATATCTAATTAGCATTAGTAGACATAAGCAAATTTTCTGCGAAGGAATTGATAAAGCAGCGAGAGCACCAGATTGAGTATAACGTATCGCTTCCCAGTTACAATCGACCACACATTGCTAATGCATCTATCGGCAGGTCGAACGTGCGCACTCTGTATGTATACATACACACATAGACATGTTACCATCAAGGAGAAGAGATCTAAATATCTTCTATCCGTAAGTCATACGTTCTATTCGAAGGACCACCAAAGCAGTTCTTGCTATGTAAGCTGTGTGTGTAAATATGTTTTTGTAGTTCTTGTTACAATCTTGCCACAAGTAATATTGCGTTGTTATATATTTTTAATTCTGCTGGTCGCAATATTTTTTTATTTAAAGAATATCTATGGAACTAATTACTAAAAATACTGAGAGCATATAAAATGTTGCCGAGAATCCAAGAAGGTATCAAGTGATAAAGACTCTTTATCCTTCTCTCAAAGAGAAAAAATCTGCAAACGATAAAAATTATTCATGACTGCAAAAAGAAAAGGAAACTGTGAAATCTGCGGGAAAAGGTCGCCCAACCCAAACGAGTTGAACAAAGATGGAATCAGTATCGATTATGTACGCCATAGTCATATAACATCTAAATGTGCACCGGTACCGCTACGTAAGTCTGAAGTCTTAAAAGAACAAGATCTGAAATTAATACATCACGCAAAAATTTTATTTCCGAGAACGTTAAAGCAATACTACTGAAATGAAACCTAAAGGATCTAACGGAAAAATTGTCGTTGGTGGTATAGGAACTACCAAAGGAGCTAGGTTGCATTCAGAATATATTTATAGCAAGCTCCATAAATAGCTCTGTATCGTAATAAGTTTATAAATAAAGTTTAATAATTTTTTAATAAAGATATAAATGTTAGTTTGTATATTTGCAACAAGTTATACCAGAAATAGTAAAAGCACTGTTTTCATTCGTACAGCTGACTTTTATTGTTAGACTTATTGTTTTAATTTTAGGGCTTTTTTGATTCTAATATACTATCATCTTTGCTTATACTTTAAACATCTCTGTCGTTGCTTGACTGCACTTTGCGTTCATCTGCTTCCTTAGTTCTCATTATGGTGTTGATCATAAGATGAATCGTCCTTCAGTGATGGATGCTACTATCATGGGTTCCATCATAGTAGGTATAAAGTTTCCTGGTGTTATGTTCCTCCATATTGTTTTGCTGGCTGCTTTTGCTATCTCCTCCCATCTTTTGCAATGAAAAATAGTGTGCTCCGCAGTGTCTATGTTCCCACAGTACATGCACTCCTCACCTGCCAGTTTGCCTATTCTCTTAGCGTACATTCTGAATATCCCACGGTCGGTCAAAATTTATGTGAGGTAGTAATCTACATTTCTGAGATTACACTCAATTCAAAGCTTCAGTTCCGGTATTAAAAGTTTTGTCCATTGTCCTGTACGCGTGTTCTCCTTTCACCTTTCCTGTCAGAGGTGGGGTGTCCTACTTTTCGCAGCACTAGTGGTTTCTTTGCCTTTCCGCTCATAGATAAATCTCCTTTCCTGAGCCATTAAGCCTATTGGCGGAATACCGGTAATAACTTGGAGAGCTGTAGTAGATGCGGTTTTATAGGCCGCCGCAACTCTGATTAGAATTTTGCGCTGCACTGTTTGTAGTAACATACAGTTCCTGCGAACACTTAGCGCTTGCTCCCATGCTGGTGCTCCATACAGCAATATTGAGTGGGCTACTGCTGGGAGCAGTGCTCTACTACTGATCGGTCCTCCAATGTTTGGCATCAGTTTCATAATTCTCCTGATTTTCGTCAACATTATTGGTCCTGAAACGTAAGCCTTCTCTTTTTCATCTCTTCGTTATTATAAATGCTTTCGTTTTTTCCGGTGCAAGCTTTAGGTAGTTTTCTTCCATCCATGCACTTATTCGCTTCAAGTTTTCGTTGGCGATTCTCATGAGATTTTCTTTGCCGTCCGCCGATACTATTAGCACCAGGTCATCTGCAAAAGCGACACTTTCGGCACGCCCCTGAATTGTAATTTCTAGTACGTCGTTATGCACGGTATTCCATAACATGAGTCCTAGAACAGATCTCTGTGGGACCCCTGCTTGGATATTCAGTACATGCGCCTTGTTTACTTAGATTGTTCTTTCTTTCAGGTAGTCATCTATTATATTGATAAGATAGGTCGGTACTTTCGTCTCCTCGAGTTTATCCAAGATTAGATTCCAACTGGCTATATTAAAAGCATTTTGTACATCCAGGGTAACTAGTACATTCCGTTCCATTCCATTTTTCTCTGTTAAGAGAAACTTATTGGAACACTACCTAACGAACTCACATAAGCAGAAAATAGTAGTATCACAACAATGTTGTTTCGCTACTACTCTAGATACTTCTATAGTGATATAAAGCGCCCCACAGAATCGCTTCTCAATTCAAATATGATGAATTAGTTACCAAGAATTATTTAACATTATGTGTTGTGAATTAATCGAATTCGAGTTAACAGCGCATACAGTTTAGCATTACACAATTGGATAAATAGATTTTAAAGCTCTTTTGTATTCGTTTCATAGAAATTGTACTACTTCGTCCAACAACAATTTTAAACCCACGCTTATATTCTACATAATTCTACAAAGGTTATATTAGAATGCAGAAAGGACGCAATATCTATAAGATCGACATAAGTGGATGTACAAGTGCACTTTCATCGTACTTTAACTTACAAAGTAAGCGAAGCCGCTGAATTTGTTCTATATTCCATCAAGTCTGCCATTCATTGCAATTCGATGCTACATATTATATTTGCAGGGCATAATAACGACAATAAATATATTACTCCTAGTTTTTAAGCGAAGTTGCTATTTTATATGTTTAATATTGCATGTCTTAATTTATACATCTACACTAAAACACTTTCAAGTATCTAGCAATATACTCGTATTTTCATTTTATACACCTGTGTACAAACTTCGCAATGTGCAGACATTCTTGAAATCCAATAGAAATAATATAATTTTGCAAGAATGGAAATATTACCAAAACTGTTGTTATTGGAAGACGCACCCTTACATATACTTTGCTTGTTGCTGAAGATTCTGCTTACATATCGTTTATAACAAATTTGTTTGTTCCGACAAATATGCATATAATATTTCGATAAAAAAATCTACTTTTATGTGATGTGCTATCGAGGGCATATGTAATGCATCAAACTGCAATAAAACGCGTCTATTGTGGGCTTTCCGTTCTGAATTGTTATTGACGTAAACATTACTGGGCAACTGTAATAAGCCGTATAGCCGCAGGCCAGGGGGTAGCGAGGATTTAAAAGAATTTAAACCTAGCGAATTGTCAATATATTGGAAATGAATATGATAATACTGAATTCAGGAAGAACGTAGATAAATTAATAATAAAAAAAAATTATGATGAATTAGACATTATTTTATCATGCAAAATATTGTTTAAATATAATTACAAAAATTATAAAATTAGAAACTTTAATATTATTTTCTTAGCATTCGCTTAATGTTTTAATTGAAACAACACAAACTATACAATATGTCTTAAAGATATACAATATATGTATGTATATACATTTATACCATTACTTTTCTTAAGAAGTTTTATTCGTTTCAATAATTACTGCACTTACAGTAATTTTAAAGGGATTAAGAATTTAAAGAGGGTAACATTTAACATAACAATTACCACTTCAGAACTAAATTAATTATAATTTTATAATCAAACTCTAATTAATCCTGAAGTATTACTTGGAAACTCTCTAATAACTAAGAGGTTGTGTACTCTGTTATATTATGAGTTATATAACTTTAGGCCCAACATTTTTAGTAGATAGTAATATTTCATTAGAGGAATTAATTTGTAATGTAGAGTATATTATTCAAAATTCAGTAGAATCACATACAGAAAACACATTGCGGAACAAGTTAATAAATATAATATCCAATTATAAAAATAGAAATAGTAGTAATAGTAGTAGTAATAGTAGTAATAGTAGTTACTTGACACCAATTAAATGTCAATTTCTTCCACCACTGACGAAGTTGTAACGAATACCTAATAAATTATAAAGGTTCTGGAATAAATGATCTTTAATTAATAGTGTTCGAATTGACCTAAAAGTAGAAAAATATCTTAACTGTGTTTATCTATGCACATAATGGTTAGAAAAATACATTTCTTATACCTATGTTTTAACAAATTAAAACTAAATTAATTATTTTGTGATTGCGTAAATATTAAAAAATATAAATTTCTTTAAACTGCTACTTCATTGAAATCGTTTCTTCATATGGCATCGGAAACAATTCGTTTTTCTATAAATAGAATGGTGTTATTATATTAAAAAGCATATTATTGAAAATTTACTTGTGTAAAACATACATGTTTTATTCATATATGTATGTATAATAGCAAACAATATTTATTTTTGCCAAAGAAACAGCTTGTGTTTACGAAATCTAGTGAAGAATTCTAGTCAGCATTACTTCTTAATATAAAGAGTAAATGTAACTATTGTACATGAACTTATAATATATAGCTTTACATTTCTTGCGAATCTTTCTACCTGAAATTTACTTGCTAGGTATCCGTCTCTAATTCTAATTACAGCCGCCCAGTGCGAGTAGTCAAATGTGACGTATACCTGCGGAAGGCTATGTCGCTTGAAGTCTGATTCATTACATATGCCCTCGATAGTACAAATGCGTTGTGAGTAACGTGTCTGTCTCATGTATTCTAATAAATTTCATTCATAAAAATTGAAATAATAGAAATGAGTTACGAGTATTCATTGTTTCCTGTATGCTATAAACTCGTGTAGTAGAAGAAACTCTTTCGGATATTTGGTTAATCTGTGGTGCAACATCATTGGCTCCTAAACTTTATTATTTTTCGACTACCACTGTAGTTCTTGTGTATACCTTTAAATAGCGATTAAACTACACGAATCTGAAAACTATCTATAAATGTGTAACTGAAAATGAGAAAAGAAATTTATTTGTAACACATCAAAAATTTTCAAATTTTAGGATCGAAAATGCAGTTAAAGTCGGTCCATTGCTTTGTTTGTTTTTCATTTATACAACTATTTCTGATTTTTTCAAGTTTACGCATATTTGATATGTGCACAGGGTACGGATCAGGTTTTTGCATCATCCCCTAAACACCACGACCTCTGGCTTATTGTATTATTCCGTGCCTTGTGGGTTTCTTTACATAAACAAGTTTGTCTCCTTTACTAAGATTAATAGCCTGTATGGTAAATGTCTTTCCGATAGACCTGTTAGTTGGTCAGTTCGTTCCAAAATTAACTGTCCCCGTTGTACCAATGCAGCGCATTCAAATACAATGTGGTAGGCTGTTTCCTCCTCCTCATTGCATAATCTGCAAGTAGGTTAATCTTTAAAGATTCCAATTCTATGCAAATATTCCCTTAGACAGCCGTGTTCTGTTAGCAGACTCGTCACTGTCCTAAGTTGTACTCGGTTAAGAGCCATCACATACGCTGCTAATTGCTGGGACGGCAGTCCCATCATCCGTTTGCTGTGTAAGTGCCTTTCAACGTTGTTCCAGTGTAGCTGGTGTACTTTTCTAATCCACTCAGTTACTGCACCACGTATTGCAGTCTTAGTTATTGCCAGACCCTATTCTGGTCCAGTAAATTCAGTTGCAGAACCTCTTCTTGCGAGCTTGTTTGCATCCACACCAAAGTGACTTTGTTGTGTTTTGCCAGAGTTTTTAGGTTTTTCCGGCAGTCCCAAGCTAGCTAGCTAGCTGTTTGGTGCAGCTTTACATCACGGTTTATAATAGGCCCAAATGTTTTTGAACAGATTGAGAATATAAGAACAAACCCACCTATGGTAACTTGTTTGCTACTTTACATAATATGCCCTTATGCCACGGCATCCACACCAAAGTGACTTTGTTGTGTTTTGCCAGAGTTTTTAGGTTGTTCCGGTAGTCCCAAGCTAACTTCGAGGTTATCTAATAGGCTGCTAGTGTTTTTAGTGTCGCCTGACTATCCGATAAGATATGAATCAACTGACCCCTTGGTTGTTTTTCCAGTGCGCTTCGGGCACATATCTCTATTGCTAGTATTTCCGTTTACTGCACGATGGTATATTGCCCTAATATCATATATTCCTCATGATTCAGGGTTTCCCCATATATACCTGCCTCAGAACCTGTCGTTCTCTTTGACCCGTCTGCATACCAGATCTAGGTTCGGATTCCAGGTTTCTGGTTTTCTGTCCACTCATTCCAATCTAAGACAACCTTGAAGGGTTTATCAAAGGAGAATTTGGGAGTCATCGTATCACAGCCCCATTTTAATGATAGGGTTTGTAATCTCAGTGATAGTCATACAGCTGATCATTCTATTGTGAAGCGTATTTATGAGTAATTTTAGTTATTTATTATATATTTTTCTTTTTGTAAAATTTGTGATGGTCCTGAGAAGGACCAATGTAAGAGAATCAGTACAAAATATCCACAAGAGGTGTTCGAAGTGTCCACCATGGGCCGTAATACAGGCGTGAATGCGGCGACGTAAGTTATTATGTACGCGCATAAAGTGTGGCATGTCGTTAATATATGTACTTATTGTTTTTATATTTTATGTATAGTTTTGTATTACAAATCATGTAATTGATGTACCGTATGTTCAGCAAAGAGAAGTAAAGTACTACAATTATAGCGCGATAATAATTCGGATATCACTCTATTCAATATTTAAAAAATACATATGTTTAAAGAATTTGTAGCGAACACAAAATATTATTCCAAAAGTAATTATTTAGTGCGATCGATACGAATTCGTTAAAATATCATTCAAAAATTCTCATTAACTACGAAAATAGACATAAAATTCTCTTAAAATATACTCTATACCAACTGAGCGAGATCGTATATTTCCATTCATTGTTCCGCTTCGTCCCCTTCGTCATGTCACGTGTCAAACGCATTTCATACGCGGTTAAGTATTAAATGATGATCCAACCGAACGCGAACGTGATGACCATTAGCATTTTCGACCCAACAAAGGTTGCGGTCATGAAAAATATTGTTCTGTCAACTGGCAGTCATAAATATTGTCTTAATTTTAGTACTACCCGGCATTCTATTACACATATAATTCTTGATACATTGTTTTTCCACGTTGTAATTGATTGATACTGTTCTATCTTTCCGTATTTATATCCTTTAACAAAGTACTGACCATTATTTCCACTACATGACATGTTAGTTAACCTTTCCGGATCTGAATATTTATGGCTGAATAGGTATGAGTTTATTTTCTAGATCATGGCAATTTTTAATTGGTTAACTTATTTACTTCTAGCTATTTTTCTCTTTTTACTTACTACCACCACCGTAACATCGAAATCGTTAGATAATTTATTGAAGGCTCTAATCAATAGATCTAAAAAGGAGAAGTGGAAACACTTATGGAACTACCTCGAAAACGATTTATGGGGAAACGCTTACAAATTGGCAATGAAGAAGCTAATTGGATACGTTCCATACCAAATATCAAAGAGAAGCTAAGGATAACCAGAACCCTCTTTTGAAAACAGGAAAAAACCTAGAAATTTAGACCCTCTAACGGGAAACTCGAACCTTTCTCGGAAGAAGAATATAGAAAAGCACTACATAACCTTAAAAACGGTTTGGCGCCAAGAGTTGACGGGGTGTCCGTCGAAGCCATAAAGAAAGCAGAGAGCTTAAATTCTGTGCCCTTCTGGAGATTATGAATCAACATCTTCAACGGCAGATTTTCGCGACGCCCTGGAAAACAGCGAGATTGGTCTTGATCCCAAAAGGAAACCAAGAGGAACGAAACTTTAGGGCCTTGCTGAATTCTTTTAGCAAGCTGTACGAAAGCCTGTTAAAGGACAGACTAGAATATGAAATAGGAAGACCAGAAGATTTCTCTGAGAAGCAGTTCGGCTTCCGCAAAGGCAGGCCTACAATCCAGGCTGTAGAAAAGATTGGTAGTTTCCTACAAGATAGATCAACTGACGGATGGGTAGCCTTAATTACGTTGGACGTTAAAAACAGTTTTAACACTGCGGCGTGGTACTTAATGCTTTCTGGACTACACAAGAGCGGAGTTTCAGAGGCCATGATTAATATAATTAATACTAATCTCGGGGATCGCTCTGTCATCTTGGACAAGAGAACAAAAATGAAGATATACGCGGATGTGCCACAAGGATCCATCCTAGGACCCATACTCTGGAACTCTCTTTACAACGGAGTATTGCGATTGGCTCTGCCTGAGGGGGTTAGCACAATAGCTTACGCAAGCGACCTGACATTGTCTAGTGGCGGCCAAAAACAAGACCGAACTTCAGTGGAAAGCGAACGAAACCGTAGAACAAGTGGCAGAATGGATGAGACGCCACAAGCTAGAATGGGCCCCACAAAAAACTAAGTGGCCTATTCTTAGAAGAGAGAGAGGAGCGAAACAGGCAGTGTTGAAATGCGAAGGAACGTAAATTCGTCCAAAGAAAAACGTGAAGTATTTGGGGATCACTATAGGTCACGGTGGCCGATATGGTGAACATCTGAGAGATGCAGCCCTGAGAACCGAAGAAAAGGGTGACACCATAGTTTAAAATGTATATATTCGTGCGTAAATATGTATACAATTGAAATATGACAGATAGCGAATTCAATTGTTTTTTCAAAATTACACACGCGCATTTTACAATTTAGCTGAGTTAGAAAACACTCCTTTACATATTCCTCAACAAATATTGTAATATAGAATTTAGTCTAAAATGGGTTAATTGCCCAACACCGTGTTCCATAACTCTTCTTCGCAATTTACAATTAAAAATGGATTAAAAATTGGTGTATCTGTGGATTTATATGTAAAGAAAAGCAGGTGTTGCTTATTAAATTATTGGTAATGAAAATAGAATTATTATTCGAGATCTCGCATATCCTATTCATTACTACCGCGCTTTCAATAAATACCGAAACCCATGTGACCTCTTTTAGATATGCAACCCATTTAACAGTATGGTAATACATATTTTTAATTAATTATTACATATATTGACAATTGAAACTTTACTGGTTAGGTTTATATTGTAAATAATCACAACTAAGCAACGACTGAACGACACAAACAGAGACGTATAAAAACTGTCAAATCAAATATCGACTAGCAACTCAGGTTGGACCGGTTAGATAGCTTAGGGATATTTTTTGTTTTGCCAACATATTATTTACGTCACCTTGCGTCAGAGATCACGTGGGTTTCGATTATTATTGAAAACCCTTAAGTAAGTAAATTTCATCATCATAAAATCAGTCACGTAGCTGAAGTATGTATGTATATAAAATCGATAGAAATAGTCATCTTCAACATTTGATATATTTCTGGTACCCCGACATCTTTTAATAGAAGTGAAGTTTGTATTCATACTTAAGAGATAACTTATTTATTCCGGTGCCCTGCAAAATACACATTTTAATAATAATAATAATAATAATAATAATAGCATGTATTTTCCAACAGGTTACACCCAAATACAAGAAAGATATATGTATATGTGGTGCACGACAGCAAAAGTATAAATACAAATTACAATACAAAATGATAATTTCAAACAGAGAGATCACTAGAACTAAATTATAACTCAGTGTAAATGAAAGTTAATACCGGAGAAATATTAAAATGTATAAAACAAACGGAATAGTACATGAGTGAAAAAGAAAAATACAGTGCCTAGTATATACATATGTATATGCTGCATATAAAGGTTATCAGTAGAAGCAAAAACTAGACAAAGTAGGAACTAGCATAACTTATTATCGTTAATAAAGAGTCGGCATGAATATCACATGCGTCAGAAATCAAATTAAAGATTGAGCATATCTGATGCACCGGCGAACGAAGAAGGAGTTTAGTGCGAGCAAAATCGCAATAAAACGTAGGGGACGATCAGGACTTACGTCTAGGTACTAGAAAGTTAATTTTGTGAAGCAAACCTGGGCAATCAAGCTTATTATGGAGAAAAGAAAAAAGAGGTCTCATTATAATTACCATTCTCCTGGTATAAAGGGAAGAGACATTAAACCGAGACAGGAACAGAGAATGGTCATAGCCTCTAGGTGGATAAAATCCCTCGGTAATAAAGTAAAGAAACTTAAAAAACCTACGCTGAACATATTCGATGGAGTTGATATGAGTTATATAAATAGGACACCAGATAATTGCAGCGTATTCCAAACGAGAAATAAGCAAAGTTCTTCAAAGCAGATAAATTTCGGAAGTTCCTGCAGTTGCGATAGATGAATCCAAAGAGTTTTAAATACTTAGTTATTAATTCCTTAATATGACTGGTGAAAGAAAGAGACCGGTCAAATAAGACACCTAAGTCCCTGATGGATGTGGCCGACGTTGAGGTATTGCTGCCTATTTTGTAGTGGAATTGGAAAGGTGCTAGCTTTCTGCTGAAAACCATGGTAGTACATTTAGACACGTTCAACGATAGTCTAAAGTTCACACACCAAGATGTGACAGAATCAATGTTTCGTTGAAGAAGTTTACAGTCCAAGGGAGATTCAATACTGGAAAATAATTTTAGGTCTTAATCGTAAGCTTATTACAAGTGAGTGTATTGAGCAAATCCTTAATAAACAACAGAAAAAGCAGAGGATCCAGATTGGAGCCCTGTGGCACGCCCGACGTCTGGCGGAATTGTGCACAGGTGGTATTGCGATAAATCACG
Source organism: Popillia japonica (assembly GCA_004785975.1). Taxonomy (NCBI): domain Eukaryota; kingdom Metazoa; phylum Arthropoda; class Insecta; order Coleoptera; family Scarabaeidae; genus Popillia; species Popillia japonica. The sequence goes on from SMLS01059374.1 coordinate 14,293, forward strand.
AAAAATCTTCTGTCTATCAGGTAGGAGTGGAATAAAGAAACTAAATGATTAGAGAAGCCAACGGAATGAAGATTTCCGAGAAGAACATAATGATCAATTTGATCAATAGCTTTTTGAAAATCCAAGTAAACTGCATCGACCTGGCCACCACCACCAATCACCTCAGAAACATACTGAGTGAAGCATTTCTTACAATAAATGGTGTAAGAGGTGATCCATGTCGTTTGAGTGCTTTCCAAAAGCTCACATCAAAATTTGAGGCAAGTGATTCTTCGATGGATAGAAAAACATCAGGAAAACCTTCTGTCATCTTAGAACATGAAAAGGAATATGAACCATTCAGTGTCAATTCAAAAGCTGGACGTTTGGAAATAAGTCAGACAACGGTATGGCGAATTCTTAAATGGCAACAGAATGTATCCATATAAAATGCAGGGCCTATTTGAACTAAAACAAGCTGATAGAACCAAAAAACTATGATTTTGCCTTACAAACATAGCGGAAATTCAAATGAATCTACGGTGTCTTGACAACGTCTTTTGGACTGACGAAAAATACTTTCAACTTAATGGAGAAGTGAACATGGATAATGGTCGACATTGGTCAATGATAACCCACCAGTGAATATTTGACAAGGACTTCATGATTTAAAAGTAATTGCTTGGTGTAGTTTTACATCGCGGTTTATAATAGGCCCAAATGTTTTTGAACAGATTGAGAATATAAGAACAAACCCACCTATGGCAACTGGTCAGCGTTATATGAATAGGTTTCGGTATTATGCCATACCGTTGCTGCAATGACACAACATTGACAGCATCATATAGTGATCAGGTATCATGATAGTGCACCTCCGCGTATCTTCAAGCAGGTTTTAAACCTTGAATAACTAAGTCGTGGTATGAGTACAACTCACGCTACTAGCGTTAAGTGTGTTGGCTATTCTTCGGACATTAGGGAAAGGCGATGAAGGCTGCTCGTCCACCATATTAAGGAAATTTACCTGTTTCTCTTAAACATCGATGGATATTGCTTAAAAGCAGTTCTACAAAGGACTTTATGAGTGGAAAATCGTCGACGATATTCACGAACTCCCGCTCGTGCACTTTCATTACACAATCCATAAATAAAGTGAATATCGGCGTATTCTTCATTCAAAAAAGTGAACATACTTTTAGGAGTATTTTTATGTTATACAAAACAACGACCGGCAAATTAACTTATTTTACGTTTTATGTGACAATGAATAATAAATGATCACTCACTATCACACTGACTTATTACTAACAAAAATTCCCCACCAGCACCTAATATTTGCATTAGTGGGGTTATCTAAAACTTCAAATGCTTGTAGGTCAGTTATGACAGTTTTGGTCACATGTTGATTAGGCATTTCTGACTTGAAATTACCTCAATAACGAATCCTTAGGCTTTGACAGTCATGTCATGGGACACGCTGTATATCTTTCTAGTAACATGCTTTTCACCTCTCTGGCTCTGTATCATGTTAAAAATGTTTTAAATTTTACAGTTTTTGTAGTAAACAGGGATAATTGCAGCAAATGTATTCGTTCCATTCCATATCCTACACTTTTATGCAGTATTAACAACATTTGGAAGATTGAAATGAAAATGTGATCAAATACAAAATAAAGTCAACAGAGTTTAATTAAACTGTCTAACTCTGTTAAACTCCACTAATTCCTCACACAACTAAGATGTTATTATTGAAAAAATGATGGAATGAGAAACCACTTGATCATCTAGTTAGTAATATTGCTATTATGTTACGTTTCTAACACAGTTACTAATAAATGAAACAGGAGGTAACAAATATATTTGTAGTATTCATGTTATAAGCCAAATGTATTTAACAGTATTCCACAATTATATATTTCTACAATTTCCTAAACAGTTTGGAACACTTAAAACATTTTAGAATTATTTCTATAGTAAAAAAATTGCAAAAAAAGCCAAATAAAATACGTACTTACTTACATTACATCTGTATAAACAGTGCACATATCAGAAAACATCAATCAGGTAAGACGTTATAATTTTAGGGATTCTAATCTTTCCAGGATATAGAAACGTTTGATCTTGAAGATTTCAAATACAACTCCGTAAATATAACAGCGTTCAGGATAGTGGATGTCGAAAACCCAAAAGTAAAGGAATCCCTCGACATCATGGAAAAATTTCAACCGATCGGAAATGCCATCTTGAATAGGAGCGGTGTTATACAGGTAAAATCGCGTTTGTGCGATTCTGCGTGAAAATTGCGTATGATTCTTCTTTAACTTTTTCTTCCAGGCCGAACCCGCTCTAATATTCGATTCAGTCTACGTTTTCGCCAAGGGACTTGCGGCAATGGATTCGGGTTACTCAATAAAACCTGTCAATTTATCCTGCGACCTAGAGCGACCCTGGGATGATGGATTGTCTTTGTATAATTACATTGACGCTGTGGTGAGTTGAATTACAAATCTGTTCGCAATAGTGTACCTGTAATGTTCGCATGAGATTTATTGGTTTCGATATATGGTGCAGATGAAATTCAATGCACTAATTTAAATAATATGTCCTTCATTTCAATAGGTTTCGTTAATTAATCGCATCTAGTTCAATAGTAATTTATAAAATTTGTCGGATATACAATGAAAACATAATTTGAAATCTAAGTTGTTACTTGCTTAAAATATTGCGTAAGTGAATTATCCTGCTAGGTAATTAAATAAAACCACAGTAACCGCAAATAGCGAAAATTGTACGACTTCTGAAATAATTGAAAATGTTACCGTATTTATTCTCGCCGTGGATCTTAAATTGTAGCTGAGGTCTGTATATATAGACTATAAATCAACAAGATAGATATACGGCGTACTTATAACTTTTGATTTCATTGTTAAAACCTTATTGAAAAACTAAATAGATCGTGTAAAACACGCTGTATCTAATTTCAATCTTTTTAGAAATATACATAGATCTGTCAGTTTTCTTTAATAGACCCCTTCTAATTGTTTCACACGACCATATTAGCCTTACATAAGAACAATGTCACAAACACAAACATGCGAATTGATAACTTATTATTATTGCTTAATATACAGCGAGAAACATTTATTTGTGAAAAATAACACTGTTATGTTACATTCTGCTATAGCCATACATACAGCAATCGCCAGATACGATGGCGAGCAGTGGGGATGCGCCGTAGTCGTTTTTAAAAAGAGGCACGCCCACCTAAACGCACGTGACCTTGTGGCCTGTGGTTTCTCGCAAATTTAATAAAACCGATTACAACAGCTTCCCACTATTTCTAATGCTGCGCGAACTTACTCCCACCGCTCGCCATCGTATTTGGCGCGTGCTGTAATTAATACTTGGAGAACAACTGAGTAGGATATTATATTTCACAATTATTAATAAATTGCTTAAAATTCAAGCTGTTCTCAAGTTTCCACTTATAGAAAGCCTTACAAGAAATTAAGTTACGTCTCTTAAATATTTTGCAATTCTATATCTTTATTATGAACTTCTGTCAAAATGATTTGTCGTAATAGGCAATTACAGTAGAAAATTTTATATAAAAATATGCTTATAAAAATGTTAAATAACTAAGCTAATTGACTTTAAATAAATTACATAATACACTGCTCAACTTTTCAGCTGGTACACTTGTAAGAACATACATACTGTTACGTTTTTAGGGTTTTTAAATAATCTTCAGGCGATAATATTTTCACAGAAGTATTTATTTAAACTAATTTAACACTGAAGAATTACTTGGTAACGTAGAACACTAATTAAACTATTTATTTCAACTAACACAAATTTATATGCACGTTTCGTATTTATATTCACAGCGTCCGTTCTAATTACGCGCTAGTTCAAGACTGTCCCGCATACGAGATTATCACCTTTATATACTAAAAATATAACTTCTAGAATTCTCTACACTAAACTAGACTGTTCTAGAACGCCCTCTCTAGAATGTCTCCAGAAAACACGCGAACCATCCATATATCATAATTACAGTGCACTGCATAATCCATTTTAAACGGCTTTGTCGCTAGATGGCGCCATTCGTAACACTGCCCCCTCCTTTGGCTGTTCCGTCCCGGAACAGCGCCGCTCACCGGCTTCATGGAGATAACGGCACTCTGGTCCCTTTCTGCATTCCGATTTCTCAAAGAAATAGCAGGGCACGGTCTTTCTCGTCATTCCTGTTCTTCGGGGGTTGTAACAGCAAACCACGATTTCAATTCCAGTATGTCGAAACAATTCTTCGATCATACTTCT